>CM031579.1:5300570-5393828 GCA_018467065.1 Ephestia elutella
ACGCAGCTGCAGCAGCACCGGGAAATTATACCAAAATGGACTGTGGCCTTGCGGGCGCAAGCTTCGGCTTTCGGGGCCCCTAGTTTACTGGAGGTTTGAAATGAAATATAAATATATATATATATATTTGTAACGGCGCGCCAAAGTGGACCTAAGGTACTGCCCGTGGAAACTACAATCGTATAATCGGCGGGGGGGATTGCTAGCTCGCCGTCATAGTAGACCTTAGGCGACGTTAATAGCCGTTTGAAATTAAATCATAAGGTCGTCCATGTATACGAAATACTCGGCCTTCGGCCTAGCCTGGACGCAGGTCGGGCTGTGCCCTTGCTTGCGCGGCTGGGGTCCGCAACCTTCAGTAAACCAGGGACCCCAGGGACCCAGGGTCCCTGGTTTACTGGAAGCAAAATGAACCTGGGAGTAGACCTGGGGTACATGCCTGCGGAGAGTACCTGTAATATATAGGAGGGGGGGGAGGTGCTCGACCGAATGTCATAGAGAACCCTGGCGTCGACCACAGCCGGTGGAAGTATGATAGTTTAGACGAAGCTCGGCCTGCGGCCTCACCCCTTGCAGCTTTAGTCCTTTAGAGGCAGAAAGGGAGTACCGCTCGAGGAAACTATAATAGATTCTTAATGTAACATTTCCGTGTAACATTTCGATTTTAAGCCAGTGATCTTGCAATAGCCGATAGTAGCGTTGCCGATCGATAGTCAGACTACTATGGTGGAGGGTGACCGTGGTACCCCGAGCTACGTTTAAATCGAGGGCTGCTAGCCACGCAAGCGAGGCCGAAGGCCGAACTCGGTCTTATGAGCAAAGAGCGGGGCAAGGCCGACGGCCGAGCCCTTTGTGTATATGGACGATCTAACGGTGTTGATCTTACTATCTATCTTATACAACTAAAAGTACACACAAACATATAACTTATATATATTTTTGAAATTGGCTTTCAAAGCCCTTCAATTTGATACTACACTCGATAAGATTGATAAAAAAAATTTTTTTTGGTCAGCTGTTTATCGCGTATATAATCCGCCATTTTGTTTTTATGATGACGTCACATAGCCTATGTCACTCGGACGAATGCAAGGAATCCAACAATACCTCTCACATCAAAATCTGTTACGCCGTTCAGGACTTATGGTGGAATAAAGAAACTTACATACATACATACATACATACATACATGAACGCTGAAAACATAACACTCCTTTTTTGGTCAGTCGTGTAAAAAAGGGGTTTATGTATCTATTTTTTTTTTATCTAGTCTTATTTATTTTATTTGTAATTTGTTTCGATATAATTCTAGTTTAGTATTTTTCTCTTTGCGGGATATTTTCCTACTTCAGTACTTCTAACCTATGGTTCACACTTGACGTTTAAAATAAATAAATAAATATATACGGACAAATCACACAGATTGAGTTAGCCCCAAAGTAAGTTCGGGACTTGTGTTATGGGATACTTTTTTTTTTTTTTAACTCAACGATACTATATTTTATGACAAATACATATATAGATAAACATCCAAGACCCAGGCCAATCTGAAAAAGATAATTTTCCATCTTGACCTGACCGGGGATCGAACCCGGGACCTCCGGTGTGGCAGTCTGGCATGATAACCGTTAGGCCACGGAGGTCGTCATAAAGACGTCGTCGTAAAGACAGTACGTTTTTGAAATATCCTGATTGGGTATGTCCTTAATTTTGCGGTTTTAATGTTTCTTCATTATGTAAAAACTGCAACCATTTCAATGAATAAGACGTAGCTGTTAAAGAATCTTTTATTTAAGTTGCAACCTGAAGTTAGTTCATGCCTTTATAATACTGATATGACTTAACCTTTTATTAACTCAACATACGTCCAAATTGGACTATCTTTTATATAAGTAGGTGGTACAACATGATAACATGAATCATTTAACAATTGTTTATATTTATACGATTTTAAAGCTTATCAGGCCAGTCGCCCCTTTTAAAGGACAGATATTATTATAAGAGGCTTATTTAGAAATTGTTGATCATATTATAATTCATTGTAACTCGTGTGATTCAGCTGAGCATGGCCTTTGAGTCTCACGACTCTTGGCTCTGTCTACCCCGTAAGGGAGTAAGACGTGATTCTATGTATGTATTGTAATATTGTACATTGTAATATTGTAGCCCATTCGGGTATAATGTAGCTTTCTATAGGTGAAAGAATTTTTGAAATCGGTTCTGTATTTCCGAACATTACCTACAAACAAACTCATAAAATTACAAACGCGTCCATCTTTATAATATTAGTGTTTCATTCTGTACTAGCCTGTGCCCGCGACTTCGTCCGCGCATATCTCAGGTTCTAAGTGGCGTATTAAGATGAAACTTACGCCAGATTTTAAGTTAGACCTTCTATAATACAACAGTGAAAACCGCATCAAATTTGGTCCAGTAGTTTTTGCGTGATGCACGTACAAACATACAGACAGAAAGACAGACAGAAAGACAGACAGACAAAAATTTTACAAAAAAAGGGTTTTGGCTTCTATTGGCCCCATGAAGATCCCTCATAGTTATTTTTCTTAAAAATTATCTATGTACAGACCAGTTACAGTTTTATTATATGTATTGATGATTGATGATGTCAAACAGTTACAAATTAAATCATTTTGATTACAAGCATTGATAAACAACATAACAATGGGATACAATGTCGATCGATTCGGAAACTTGGTTAACCAGTAATTTGGCAGTCGACATGACATTCGATTGAATCGATGGATGTGCTGTCCATGATTTGAATCAACTCGATTAATAAAACGTATGTTCGGATACTCATCAGTTGTGAACTAAATTGAATTTAGAATATTGTTTGATTTTCGGCCATGTTAATAATAGCTGATTGATTGGACGCACAGTGACGTTTGTCCCTCAAGTATAATTTATGATGAATTGGTTTGTGAGTCCCTGTGAGCTGACATGCACTATGAACCTTCCAAGTAACTTTTGTGAATACGGGTGTCACACCCGACTAAACATTTCGTTAATGGGCCTCAGTAGGAGCTGAATTCAGCCATATTATATAATACGTACACTGCTTACTTGTACAATAAATGTACTTACGACTAAACAACTGGGTTCATGTACTAAAAACAACCAATCTAAGCCTGTACATGTAAGCGAGAATAAATGAATTATTAAACAGGGTCTTTGTTTGCATTGATTTACTAGTATCTATTTTTATACAACTATGCACTTTTTTTTTAATATTCAGAAGGGGAAGATTTATAAGGCAGTCGTGAGGCCGGTGATATTGTATGGTTTAGAGTGTTGGGCGACTAAAGTGAAAGACGAGAAGAGGCTGAAATGAGAATGCTTAGTTGGATGAGCGGATACATACACGGATGGATAGGATAAGAAATGTCTATATTAGAGGAAGTTTGAAGGTTGAATGAAATGAAATGTAAGAAGTAACAGATTGAGCTGGTTCGGACATGTTATGAGGAGAGAAGACGAACATCTAGTTAAGAAGACATTAAATAAGAAGGTGGAGGGCTACAGGGGAAGAGGGAGACCAAAGAAGAGATGGTTGGACTGTGTGAGGGACGATATGAAGGGGTTGGGAGTAAATGTTGGTGTGACGGGAAACAGAGACATGTGGAAGAATAAGACATATTGCGCCGACCCCAGATGATGATAATATTTTGATGCGAAAGTTTGGATGTGAGTTTGTTACTCAAATCACGCAAAATCTACTGTACGGATTTTGGTAAAATTTGGTACACAGGTAGAAAAATACCAAGAATAGCACATAGGATAGATTTTATTCGCAAATACCAACGTAAGCGAAACACCAGGTCGCAGCTAGTTGTAGCTAATAATAATTTCTTGCTGCACATTTAAAAAAATATATCTTTCCATAAGGTCACTCGAATTAGTTTTGTTAGACAAGATAATCGAAGATTGCCCAACCCTATAAATACAGCTCATCGCTAACGGTGTGCTGTGATTGGACAAGCAAAGTTGCAATGTCGGCCACCGGTTCTTTTTATAAGATAATCTTTTGTTTTGTGTTAATGTTAAAAGCAGTATATTTAAATATAGGCTGTACAATGTACACCAGTGGCATCTTAGGCTTTATATTTCAGTATATCTCTTTCAACAGCTAATGATAGTATGCTTATTTTTCTCTTCGCAAAAAGGGGCACACATCAAACTGGGGCACAGTTATAAATCGGCGGACTTATATCAAAAATTATGAACGTGTAGCGGCCACTCGCAAGCATGGCAAATATATCAGAGGCGTGCCTCGAATGGAATACGCGGATTTGTCACTTTTTTGGGATCCTTAGTCTCGTAAACTTTATTAAATTAAAACCCCTGGCTTCAATTAAAAAAATAGGACTAATTCGACAGGACAGATAATACGATCGGTTTATGAGTTTGACAGCTGCATGCGGGCCGACATGTACAGTCAAGGGTCATAAGTGCAGTCATACCTCGGAGATCTTATTGTAAAGCCTTAAAGATCATATTGCCTTGTAGATTCTGACAGCACTTTTGACTCTTTGTTTGTAGATCAATTCCTTTGATCAATTCTCAACTCATTTACAATCATTTTCATCAACACTCATCTGAGCGTTTTCCCGGTAGCATCCTCAGCATACGCGTCGGAGCTCAGGATCCGGTTTCCTAATTTTTCTTCTTAGTTGTGATACCATTTGCACGCGAGCATATTCTCATTAAAGACATCAAGCCAGCTCTTCATCGGTGAAAGAAAACATCGACATGAAAACTTCTCCATAGAGTCCGTCCCACAGTCATCACACAGACATTCTCTCCGAACGTCCTCTGGCTCTGCTCGGGGATGTTGGATCCTTGTGCATTCTCTACCGCATTTTTCATGGTCTGAGGAATTGTTTGACCCGCCGCAGTATTTCACCACCGTACCACCCTTCATATACTGAAATTTCACCTAAACCACATGGATGACTGGCTGTCAACCACAGTTTTAAAAGACACTTCTTGCCACGTACGACCAAACTGTGGAATCAGCTTCCTGCGGCAGTGTTCCCGAACCGATACGACAATGGAACCTTCAATTAACGAGCCTACGTCTTTTTAAAAGGCCGGCAACACTCCTGCGGTACCCCTGGTATTGTGGTTGTCCATGGGCAGCGGTGTTTACTTACCATCAGGTGACCCGCTTGCTCGTTTGCCGCCCGCCGTATGTTATAAAAAAAAACGTAAATAGGTACTTGAAATTTTGAAGATAGGTTGTATAAAGATACACCCCTAAGGTAGTGAAATGGGTGAACAGCGAACCATCGTCAAAAGCCATGGTGTTTAGCCAAAATTACATTTGATTTGTAGCGATACGATATCTAAATTCGTAATCGTTTCTACAGATAACAATAACAATTTTTTATCTAAAGGTCCTATGCTTACCATAGAATAGTAGAATAACATATACAGAACCCGCAAAGGAGTAAATGTCGGCTCGATCTTAACTCCCTTTTTATGTAAGCAGCTTAAATGAGGTTCTGGTGTATTTGTCTCGGGATTACGAAGAATATATTGGTCTTCGTACTGCTGGTGCTATTCCCAAATATTCCGGATTATGGAAAGTGAGGGCGGGTTTTTTAGATCATAATTTCACGCCTGATTTTCATATGATATCTTTGATATTGTTACGGGCTACTGGTCCGTAGATTTGGATAGATAAAACACCTGATAACACTTTATTCAGTACACCACACTTAAGTTACAAGGGTTTCCTCACAACGATGTCCAAATTGTCCAAACACGATGATCAGATCAAGTAATTAATCGCCAAAGTCCACACTAGTTCTCACTTGTATCACTTCGATCTTTCGCTTAGCTGTTCTCAAAATGAACTGCTGTAATCGCCGAACAACCACGCTTATATACCCAGACAAATCGCTCTAGCTACTTCTCGAATGTTCCCGGCCACACTCAAAAAGGGGTTCACGAAAGCGTAAGTCTAGAACATTTCAGTACTTACGTAGACGGCGCCGGTGTGTTTTCGTAACAATATCTTCACAAAATTATCATTCAACAAGGTAATTTTTGATCCTGTTTCTATACGTAACATGTTACGGCTGTGAAGAGATATTAGCGCTCGGGCTCTTGTGAGAATTCCGGGATAATGTTCTACCCCTTTGGATGGATTTGTTCTACGGGTTCTACCCCTATACCAAATTTCATTCATATCCGTACTGTGAATTTTTCATGAATGAGTAACCGTATGAGTAGTATTTGTTGTGTACAAAAATAAATAAATAAACATCTACACAGATATGTCCAACCAAACTTTCGCATTTATAATATCAGCACAGAATTAATAAAAGTAGTACGTACGGAAAGGCAACTGAAATTTGGTATACGGGTAGAAAAATACCGGGAATAGCACATAGGGTACTTTTTTCCCGCAATTCCCACGGGAGCGAAGCCCCGGGGCGCGGCTAGTAACTAATAAAACAGAAGCTAGCTTTTACCGACTTGAGAGCGATACATTTTAATCTTTTTAAAAGCAAAAATACCTCTACCTCTCTACCTCAGTTTCCGTTACATGATTAATGTTAAGTATGTATAGTCGACAGCATATTACCGTAGCCATTTTCATAGCAATACGCTAGTGTTGCCACCCCTTAAAGGTCCATTCAAGGCATTGTTATATGCAGTTCACTGTACAGCTCGATGTATACCTTGGAGGATACTAGCTCTCCACGCTATATACAGGTGTTAAAACAGACATGCATGACGAAACTATAAGGGTTCCTTGTTTGCATCGGAACCCTAAAAATAACCTCACTAACCAGCTAAAACATTATAGTCTCTGAGCTAAGCCTCGGACAGACGGACAGGCATAACGAAACTATAAGGGTTACTTGTTTGCATCGGAACCCTAAAAATAACCTCACCAGGAAATCTGTAGTCTGTATACGACTTCTTCGTTGCCACAGTAAATTAAAAACCACACAACAACGGAGAGCGGAGTCTCCAATCTCCATTCATGTTTGACAAATGTAGCAATATTTCCACAAAAGAATTCCCCATTATTTCTGCAGAAATAAATTCCGGGCCGCCATTTTTATAAGAAATTGTTATGCTGAATTTTTTCCTGTCATATAGCCCGGTTAAGAATTCTTAAGGTGAGTTGGCATAGTTGAAAAGTTCATAAATTGTGGTTAGACAATGTATGAAGTATTTGATGACAAAACTTTTGCCTTTTTTGGATACTTTATACTTACTATCTATTATATTAGACATATGAAGTATTTACTATTGTACAATCCTTATCCTAACTAATATTATAAATAGGAAAGTTAGTTAATTTGTTTGTTTGTTACCTGTAATTGCGCCAAGTGCACTAAAAATGATAAAATAAAACTTTTTTCCCAAAAAAAATGAACTGACTTCCATTATAAAACTGAAAATCATGAAATAACTTAATAGCCAGATTAATCAAAAAGAATAATATATTGGCATGATACCTATACTGAATGAGGTGAAGTCGGTGCCAAATTAAAAATTAAATAATCTTAGAATCACGGAAATATAAATAAGAGATTAGAATCATGTAGTAAATTAAAATACCTAACCTTACTCCTGCACTTGACACAAATTAAAAAAATATATAGTTCCAGATGGCGCTTAAGTTAAAAGCGAGAGAAAAAATTCTATACAAAAAACAAAAATTCACGGGATTGGCTTTTTTTTTTTTAATAAAACTTATTAAAAAAACCAACTAAAAACTATCAATATTGTGATTTGTGCAACTGTCAAACTGTTAGGTGATTTTTTGTTCTGCCTGAGGTTGACAAAAAAAAGCGCACCATATAGGTTCGGTTCAGCCATTATTACGACTCGGCTTTCATAAAACGCCATCTGTTGAGACTTTTTTATACTGATTTTTTTTCTTAATTTAGCTGTCAGTAAATCGCTCATTGTTTAGGCAATTATTGCATTCCATTTTTGAAACACAGATTTGTATGGGCACGTGCCATTTTTAGCGACTTGCTTCAAGAATTGCACGTATTTGCGTAGGCTTTTTCATGCAAGAATTGAATGACATTTTCTGGCATGTATTGTTTACACCAAGAAAAGTTTTGAATCCAAACTTGCATACCAGTTCAAGAATGTTACGTGTTGTTTAGACTGTGCAAGTAAATTATTGCTTCAATTTAATCGTATTCAACAGGCAAGAAACTTGTACCGTCTAAATGGCCCTTTACTCGCCAAAAGTGCGAACTAGTGACCGGAAAATCAATAACCCTCATTATAGTAGAATTTTGGATCATTTTTTTTTATAAAACTCGTTTAACCGTCTAATTTCCCAGTGTTTGTCCCGGCCCCAAAATATTATAGGAGCAATTCTCTGTTCAAATACTTTGGAATTGCTTCCGTCTCGCGGGGACACGATTAAATAGGAGAATGATTGGAAATATCGATATATGGCAGCTTTATTTCTTTGTTTTTAATAAAAAAAGGGTGTCTATATGTACCTTTGCATCGGCTCACGGCTAACAATATAGCCTTTCTCTATCCCCGAGCTTCAAATTATCACATTTTATCAAAATAAATATACATACCTACATATTTGATAACCTGTCATCCTTAAAAGTAGAGCCATGGAAGTAATAAATACTTTGTACAACTTATTACTTCCATGAGTAGAGCATCGATGGATTTTATACTTATATTTTTATAATCCTCGCAACAAAATTTATATTTTGCTCTTTGGTTTAAAACTTAACTGTCAACTGTGCTGGTGTCAAGGCAAAGAAAAAATCATGGAAGTAGTAAGTAAAGTACTTATTACTTCCATAGAAAAAATACACCACTGGACCAGACGGCCTGAATAATGTATTATGAAGTCATAGTTACAAGAATGCTGATAAAAACATACTGTGCCTATCGTCTGTTCGTCTAAGTATTAATTATCTATATTCTAATGAGCTCATTGACCTTCCTAGAATGAAGACCTCACTCCGATCTGATTCATCTAATTAGGGTCGACTCGGGTACAAAAATATCGATATCAATCGGAAATATTCTGAGATAACATCATTATGGTATATCATTATAATAAAATGTGATGTTATCGATTGGTATGATGTAGTACAGTCGACTGCATACCAAGTGACGAATTTGATTACGTTGATTTACTGTGGACTTTTCTTATTCTTGCCTTTCTAAGGTTCAAAATATATAAGTAAGTACTATAGAATTTGTAATAATAAATACCAAACGTTAGTCCAACATTCTGTGATATTATCAGGTCATATTGCTTCATCATCTGTATGTTAAAGAAATTATACTTAACTAATATTTTAAATGTGAAAGTGAGTTTGTTTATGTATTTATTTGTTTGTTAGGTACCTCTTCACGCTTTATCTACTGAACCAACCTTACTGAAATTTAATATACACATAAACTCCACTTTTTCTTAATAGGGGACCGGACAACTTTTTTTTTTGACGTTTCTTTGAAATATCTCACATTATTAGAATTATCCGCAAAAGAATCACATCCATAACCAAAGTATTTCCCAAGATATACCAAAAAACAATTCACATTTTAAGCGATTTTTGGGCGATACCAAAACGCCCCTAACTAATCGTGCATTCATATGACGTCACGCACGCGTAGAAAATGGACTTTCCCTAAAAGTTTGAACTCTAATAAATCCGCTCAGGAGAATTTTGTGCTGAAAAGTCGCAAAATGTGTTTAATGATAAGTATTCTATCATAAAATAACATATTTTTCACAATTCTCATACCTTGGCCGGTTCCCTATTGTCCTATTATGTAAACAATCTTTACAGTACTTTTGTTGAATTTTGTTGAAAATAAAACAAATATTAGTTCAAACCTAAACATTCCAAAGTAAAACATTTATTAACCACAAAAGCAATTTCCTAAAAAGCCTATTTTAATTTATATTGTTGTAAATTCATAAAAAGACTTGGTAAGATTGTTTACATAATAGGACAGGACATGGATAAATGGACTTTAGTTAGAAGTACGGTACTTTACATCCCTACCAAAACCACTGTTCCCGTAGGAAATTCACGCGAGCGAAGCCGCGGGTTAAAGCTAATAATAATATAATTTTTCCATGTGTTACAAAATCTTGGTAGGCCCCACCCAATCAACATACTTATCTTGTTCAATTATTCAGTTCATAGAAATTAGCCTATTCGAAAAAACTTAAAAATATTTATTAATACTTAAAACCTTCCTCTCTGTCTGGTCTGCTAATGTTCTTTTAAATACAATTGAATGAATACCTGCCCATTCAAAGAACAGGTCATCGACAAATTTTATAAAGGCTTTAAGATGATAAGGCTGGCGCTTTACTTACAGAGACAAAGCGAGATGCGTCGGGTTAATAATAGATCGCCCGGAGTCCTGCTAGCAGGACTTTAAGACCTTCCGGAAGGACACAACTTTTTTCGATCACAGGGTCTTAATACTATGTAGTACAGGGTTCAAAATTATATGAAAAAATACTGTATTTCTGTCCCTTTCTTGGAAAAGAGAAATCTGTTGCTATAACTGTACTGGCTTTTAGTCAGCAAGCGATGGCGCACGAGTATACACGGGGGCGGCGCGTTCGTGCTCTAGCGACGTGAGGCCAAGGTCACCGTACTGCCGGAAGGACCAGACCATTTTTCATACAAATCTCGTACTACCAGCAAAACTTTTGGCGTCTTCTGGCAGGACGTTTCACAAAAAATACTCGTCCTTCCAAAAGAGCTTCCAGCAGGACATACCACCGGGCGATTTATCATTAATGACGTATCCCGGTGTATATTGCTTATCTGTTAATCCATGTTCACTCTACGCGTAATCTATTCAATACCTTTGCATGTAAGAATAAAAATTCGGTGTATTCTTTTTCTTTTACGCAGCTTTTCCCATGGTTCGCGCGCGTGATTTTTTTAGGTTTTTTTAATTTTCAATCCCTAAATATCTCTTCCATAAACATCCTTTTATTTTATTTTATTTATTTGGAAAACTAGGACTTTGCAATCAAAAACAATGTAACAACAATATTAGCAACAGTAAGCCACTTAAAAGTTAGATATGTTAAGGTAGTTTGATAATCCTTTTGATAAAATATAAATTAGCCTGCGTCAAAACTCTTGCCTCTCGCACTCAAGCCCTAGCCCTAACTAGTCTCGTCTCGTCATCCCAAAAAGACCTAAACAACACACACCTTTTGTGTGTTTAGTCGGTATTGTGTGACATTGTTGGAAAGTCACCTTAAAAGCTCGGCCGGCCGGATATTGTTTTCAAGATTAATGTTTTTAGAGGGCCTGCGTCCGACGCTTTTGCTTTTTGATTTTGATTGGTATTTAAAGTTTAATAGGATGGAGTTTTGACCGGAATTCAGTTAGTGTGTAACCTAGAGAGATTATTTATTAGCCCGATTTTTTTAAATACACATACATACATAGAATCACGTCTTTATCCCTTACGATAGACAGAGCCAAGAGTCGTGAGACTCGAAGGCCACGCTTAGCTGAATAGTGGGCTCTCTGATGGAATGGAGATTCAGGTATAGTGACAAGTTGCTAGCCCATCGCCTATAAATGGAGGAATCCCCAGTTTAAAGCCATTTTCCTCGATTGACTTTTACAATCTGCGCGGGAAGAGAAGCAGCTAGCACATTCTATGTTTTTTTAAATACAATATAATAATAGTAATAAGCCATCTCACTTTTAGATTAAAAAGATATTAAAACCTTTAGAACTAGTAGAACCTTTGTACTTAGTTTTCGTTTTATGTTTCCTTTGTATGTATTTGTTGTGTACAAAAATAGATAAATAAATAAATAAATTAGGCCTCTTCATGTTAACTTTGGCCCCATGAACAACGCCTCAAAGACCGGGTCCTAATGGACTCGTGGCTCTGAAAAGCGTACCAACATAATGATAATAATCATTTATTTCAGAAATACATCCATATTTAGTACATTAAAATTAAATATGGGTTTGCTCTTGACCACAATCTTGCCCGAGAATGAGGTCTACGGTGTAGCGAGCTTACCCAGAAGCAGCCTATTCACTCTCGTTTTAAAGAGAGTCAGGTTGTTAGTGCTCGGAAACAGACGCAGGCAGGGAGTTCCACTCCTTCCTCATCTGAGTTCAATGTGGCCAACTTCGCTAATTAACTTTTCACTTTAAATGCAAGACGACCCGGGAATTTTTTATTTAGGTCCAAAATTACTGGCTCGAACGAAAAATCCAAATCGAAAATTCTTTGTTGAAACTTGGCCTCAAAGTCTAAAACTAATTATATGATAACAGTGTATTATATGTGAACAATCGGCTGATTGTCAAAAATACACCGCGAGGTCCAACTGAATAAAAACTCAAAATTGAGACGACCGTGTAATTGTCATAAAAGTTAAGCCAAAAAAAAAGTACAATCTTCAAACCTATACACGTCTGGGCGAAAGAAACTTCATAGCGAGTTTTAACTTGAGATAACGCCATCTAGTAATATATAAAATCAAAATATAACATTCAGTACTTAACATTCCGCCCACTATGGACAAAGTGTCCATCATGACTATAACTTAAAATAAACAATCAATTAAAATAACATCTTCAAAGGCATGGCACCGCTCACCATGAAAAAGTACAAAAAAACTAAGTGGACTGTAACACAAAATACTATTCATGGTGAGTGAAGCTCACTATACAACACATAAACATCTATTTATAAAAACACAAAGATGCCTATTTATAATATAAGTTTATCATCAACTTATTACAATTACCTACAAAAGAGAAAAACAAAAGAATAAACGTCAATAAGAGAAAAAATTAAAACAAAAATTATACGTCTATTCTGTAACAGGCAGAACACAAAGTTTGTTAACTGGCCTTTTAATAATCGAGTCTTTACATTTGATATTGACCACACGTGTAACTCCATCCATTCCCGGAAATTTTTGTACAATAATTCCAAATAACCATTTTCCCGGTGGTAAACCGTCTTCTTTAATAAGAACTATATCACCTAAATTTGGCTCTGGTTTTTGATACGCCCAACGATATCTATTTAGAAACTGCGTTAAATATTCTTGGGACCATCTTCTCCAGAAGTCTTGTACCATCCGCTGTGTGAATTGCCATCGTTTTAGACTACTAATATTAGATTGCTCATAATTCACATCAGGCACAAGTAACAACGGTTCTCCTACCAAGAAATGACCGGGTGTAAGAGGGACTGGATCCTGAGCATTGGTACTCAATTGAGAAATTGGCCTTGAATTGAGACACGCTTCAATTTGAATAAGCACTGTGCTCAACTCTTCATAAGTAAGTGTAGCCTGACCGATCACTCTTTTCAAGTGGTATTTTGTGGATTTTACTCCTGCCTCCCATAGACCTCCGAAATTTGCAGCACGGGGAGGAATGAAGCAAAATTTCGTATTTTCAATAGCCAGAGCTTCAGCTACTTCCTTTACTAAACTTGATCTTTCATTTAGAAATAAAGATTTTAATTCTCTTGCAGCACCTACAAAATTAGTCCCATTATCGCTATGTACCTCAGCACAATAGCCACGTCTGGCAACAAAACGCCTGAAAGCTGCTAAAAACCCACTACTTGTCATATCACTTACTGCTTCTAAATGCACAGCGCGAGTAGCCATGCATATAAACAAACATATGTAGCCTTTATATGACTTGTTTCCTCTTCCTTTGGAAACACGGATATTTACAGGCCCTGCATAGTCCACACCAGTTCGATAAAAAGGTCTGCAAACTTCCACTCTAGCGCTTGGCAGCTGACCCATAAGTTGATCACTAACGGTCGCTGCATATCGTACACAAGTGACGCATTTTCTAATGAAAGCCTTGACGTTATTTTTAGCATTTAAAATCCAGTATCTAGACCTCAGATAATTAAGAGTGAGTTGAGGCCCACCATGTATTGTTTTATCGTGAGTATCTGCAATAATAAGAGTAGAAAAGTGCGACTTATCAGGTAAAATAATAGGATGCTTAGCAGAGACATTTATTTGAGCTCTTTCTAGGCGTCCACCAACTCTTAAAATGCCAGTGCTATCCAGAAACGGGTTCAAAGCGGTAAGTTTACTTCTTTTATTTACAAATCCTGTTTTCTTCAGATCCTTTAATTCTTCCCTAAACCTTTCTCCTTGAACTATTTTTATGCATGTGTCTAATGATTCTCTTAACTCTACGCTTGTTAACCATTTTTCACTAACACTTCTAATCTTACAAAAACGTTTACAATAGCTTATAACTCTGACTAATCTTCTTAACGTTGAAAATCTATTAAGTATTTCACTACCAATCTCAAAACTTTTCTCTTCTATATTAACTTCAACATGACAAACCTTTTTTTCTAAATCTGTGTCAAACATTTCATTTGTTTCCTTACTAATATGTTTTTCTTTTAGCCAACTTGGACCGTTAAACCACATCGAAGCATTTTTCATTTCCGATGGCTTGTCACCACGCGAAGCAATATCTGCAGGGTTTTCAAGAGATTTTACATGAACCCATTGATTTCTATCCATAGTTGTTAAAATTTCAGAAACACGATTAGCAATAAAAGTTTTCCATTTCCCAGGATGACTGCTTAACCAAGCCAAGACAACTGTAGAATCTGTGTACGCGTAAATGCTTTCTTTGCTTATATCCAAAATTGACGAAACTTCTTGCAGAAGTCGAGATAGCTGTACAGCTCCACATAATTCCAGCCGAGGTACACATACTTGTTTGATTGGTGCTCCCTTTGTTTTGGATGTTATCAAATGAACAGCCACCTTATCATCCTTATCGACTATGCGCATATAAACGACGGCTGCATAAGCCTCGTTGGAAGCATCACAAAACCCGTGAAGTTCTCGTTTTTTGTCATTACGATGAGTATTCATCCATCTGGGAATTGTGACGTCACACAACAGTAAAAGCTCTTTACGATAAGAAGTCCATTCTTTTAATAGCTTATCCGGCAGCAAATCATCCCAGCCAATCCCCGATATCCATAGCTTTTGTATAAAAATCTTGGTTACTATAATTGCCGGTGACAACCAACCCAATGGATCAAACAGTTTAGAAATCTCAGATATCACCTTGCGCTTAGTTACAGATTCATCAGCCGAAGGGAGTTGAACAGAATATTCAAAACTATCAGAAACCTGATTCCATCTAAGACCTAATATCTTAATGACAGCATCAATTTTTAAATTGACCTTATCATCTGCTTGCTTTTCGTTTATAGTTTCTAATAAAATCTTACTGTTACTTGTCCATTTTTGAAGTTCAAACCCAGCTCTGCACATTAACTCCTTCATTTCCCTATACAACTTCTCACCCTCTTCTAAATCCTCACAACCGGACAAGAAGTCATCCATATAAAAGTCTTTTAAAACCTTTTGATTTGTGTCAGGAAAATCTGCTGCTTCATCCTTGGCAGCTTGCTGCAGAGCTCTGACAGCTAAATAAGGAGCTGATGCAGTACCAAACGTAACTCTTAAATTACGTAAATGTTTCAACTTGTCTTCCGGATTCTCACGCCATACTATACACTGATAATTTGCATCTTGTTCCGTGACCTTAATCTGTCTGTACATCTTTACAATATCCGAACAGAGGCAAATTGGATGCATGCGCCAACGCATTATAATATGACGTAAATCTGGCTGTAATTTTGGGCGTATCATCAGCTCACTATTAAGAGAAACTCCGTTTTTTCCAGGACAAGAAGCATCAAAAACGACTCTTACTTTAGTTGTCGTTTTATCTTCCCTCACCACTGCATGATGGGGCAAATACACAAATGTTGGTTTCACATCATCATCAGGAATTACTTCCATATGACCCAACTCAACATATTCATTAATTACATTTGTATATTGTTTTTTCAAATCAAGATTCCTTGATAATCTTTTTTCAAGAATTCCAAACCTTTTTGATGCAATAGCAAAAGTGTTACCATATTGGCATTGCGGATCTTCACTCCTAAAAGGGAGTTTGACAACGTATCTTCCCTCCGAATCTCTCGTTGTCGTGCTTGTAAATATTTTTTCACACTTTTGTTCCTCATCTGTCCATTTCTTTTCTTCACATAATTTTGGTTCTTCTTCCAGCTCCCAAAACTTTTGCAGCAAACTGTTTTCTTCTGCTGCATGCACGCAACGAACAGAAGTGTGAAAACTTTTAGTATTTTTACAACCCGTAGTGAGTACCTT
Organism: Ephestia elutella; assembly: GCA_018467065.1. Classification (NCBI taxonomy): domain Eukaryota; kingdom Metazoa; phylum Arthropoda; class Insecta; order Lepidoptera; family Pyralidae; genus Ephestia; species Ephestia elutella. The sequence goes on from CM031579.1 coordinate 5,316,817, forward strand.
ACCAGACAATATCCATCCCAGTTTCGTATTTTGGGCTACTGGCATATCTGGACCACACCTAATAAAGCCTTCCTCAATAATCTGACAAAATACCTCAGCTCCCAGAAGTATATCAATTTTATTAGGTGTGTTGAATGACGGGTCTGCCAATCTTATGACTGGCATACTTGACCACCTCTGCACTGCAATTTCTTTGTCAGGCAGCAATGTGGTAATACTTTTCAGTACGTGGGCCTTAACCTGCATCACAAAACTAGGGTTAATCAGTGATTGTATTTTGAAATTGACGACAAATTTTGACGTCACCACGGAATCCCGGTCACCTCCTAAACCCGATACGTAACTTTTGCATTGCTTCTTCGACAGCCCAAGTAGTTGGACTGCTGACTCCGTTATGAACGAAGACTGAGATCCTTGGTCTAAAAGAGACCGTAAAGTTACGCATTTGCCTGATTGTGATATAGCACCGACCAAAGCCGTCGTAAGTAACACGTGACTTTGGGCGCTAACGTGACAAGAAACAATTTTTTTAGCCGGTTCGCCTTTATTTAATTCCGAAGAATTGTCTTCAGTTGGTACCTCAGGAACATTACTCGCTTGTGTAGACTTAGTAATATGAAGCAGCGAGTGATGTTTCCTATGACAGATTCGGCACTTGGATGGTACGCGACATGAATACACTGAATGATTGGAACCAAAACAATTGAAACATAGCCGTTGAGATTGAACGAAATTACGACGTGCGTCTGGTTCTTCCTTACCAAACTTTTTACAATTCAACAGTTTATGATTCTCAGTGCAGAACGGACATTGAACTGATTCAGTTACATGCAGCACTTTAGCTTTAACAATATTCTTAGAAGCCTTATTATCTAAAAATTCTAATGCCCTAAACCTTTGCTGTAAAAATTCAGAAAACTGCTTATAGGTAGGCAAATCTTCCTTCATCTCACTTAATTTAGTCTCCCACATTTTCCTGGATTCATTGTCTAACTTTAAGCACAAAATATATATGACTATCATATCCCATGACTCCGTCTTTAAACCTACATTTTTTAGAGCATGAATACACTCATTACTAGTGTCCAAAAGCTCTTTTAAAGCTGTTGCAGATTCAGTTTGTATATTCCTTTGACTCATGAACCTCTTTAGAACTGAATTTGCAAGGAACCGCTTATTATTATATCTGTTATCTAATAAGCTCCAACAAACATCATAATTGTCACTAGTAATTGGGATATGACGCAATAATTGTTCGGCTTCGCCAGACAAATATGATTTTAGATAGTGTAACTTTTGCACACTATCTAAAGATTTATTCGTATGCACGAGGGACACAAAAAAATCTCTAAAACTTGTCCACTCTGCATAATTGCCTGAAAAAGTGGGGATGGTAATTCTAGGTAATTTAATACTACTGGAAGGTTGTTCTTTATTATCTTTGCAGATGGCACTAGTATTACTGACAGGAACAGGAACAGTTGGTACTAAAAATTGGATTTGCGTTAGCTTATCCTTGAGTGCGGACTTATACTCTACATATAACTCTTCGGTAGATTCATAAACATTACATTCGATGTATTTCCCCAACTTTTCGCAGTCATAATCACCCATAAGTCTATTATGGTTTTCGGAAAACAAACACCATTGAGTTTCCAAGACATCAAGTTTGGTTTCTATAAAAGCTACAATTATTCTTTCTTTTGGAGCCTTTTTGAAATTGGTGTATGCCTTGCTAATATCCGTATGGGTGCTTTTTTGGACCTTAATCAGAGAATCCATGATTAACTGCAACAATAGTCTACAAAAAATAACAAGTTGAAAATTTGGCCAAAAGGTGAAATTTTTTCTATGTTGAAGATCGAACGTGAAAATTTTGCAAGTGTTTAGAACCTTGTCGCACTCAAACCGGAAGGAAATCGGGCATGGATTCCCCGTCGGTTCACTTTTCTTAAAACTATTCTAAGTCCGTACAGTAACTACTATAAAATTTCTATCTCTAAAGCTTCTTGGTTATAAGGTTCAATTTTGCTGCCACTGAATCAAACTGAAATAAATGTACTCACATGTCCGTCACGTCACTTACACACACGTAGTCGCATAGAGTGATTTTTCTCCTTGGGCTTCTGTTTGTTTTGTGGTATCCTGCGGTGCGGTGGTATCACAATCCACATAGAGTGCGCGAATACTTGTCGCTGGTTCCAGTAATATTTGTTGGCGCGCTCTATGGTGTTCCCGAAGTTGCAACTCTCCTGGATAGGTACCGCTCAACAACAGAATTGGCGCCAAACAAGTGCACAGTGTTCGCCCTTGACAGCAAACTACTGCCCGTGGGTGCGAACGAGAAAGCCTATATTGAACAAACCAACAAGTATCCGGCTCGAAGGAATGAACAATCGGCTGATTGTCAAAAATACACCGCGAGGTCCAACTGAATAAAAACTCAAAATTGAGACGACCGTGTAATTGTCATAAAAGTTAAGCCAAAAAAAAAGTACAATCTTCAAACCTATACACGTCTGGGCGAAAGAAACTTCATAGCGAGTTTTAACTTGAGATAACGCCATCTAGTAATATATAAAATCAAAATATAACATTCAGTACTTAACAATATGTCTCAAAGCTACAAACTACTAGCCCTAGTTACTAGAACCTACCTACTAGAAAAACCTAAACCTACTTACTAGAAAAGTAACCCCTAAACACGTCTATCAAGATTTCTTTTAATCCCAGTAGTCTAAATGACGCCTTATTGACCGTAAGTAGAAGTTTTATTTTGCTGAGATTCTTTATACAGGGTGTTTTTTAAATCATTGGCATCCTTTCTACTGGTGAAAGACCGACTCAATCCGATGGAAAAAAAAATCTGCTGTTCCATACTATTTTCCAATACCTACTCACCCGAAATGTATGAAACAGCTGATTTTTTTTTCCATCGGATTGAGTCGGTCCCATACAAAAAGTTGCTCATGTTCATGAGTACTTTCACTAGTAGAAAGGGGATGCCAATGATTTAAAAAATACCCTGTATAGGTAGCCTAAAAAGGAATTTTGGAAATACTAAGGGGTGAAATGGTAGAAAATCACGCAGGTGAATCCGAAGGCAAAAGCTAGTTAGTAAATATTAACAGGGCCCGGAGTTTTGTTCCCGTGGGAATTTCAGGAAATCCTCTTTTAGTGCTCCCCTACACTTCCTATGGAACCTACATGCTAAATTTCAGCTTCTACTCTTTTAACTACTCATGTGTTCCTATGCCCAGTAGTTTTGGCTGTGCGTTGTCTGTCACTCGGTCAGTAACGGAAAAATTTCATATACAGAATGTTTTGTTTAACACCAGCAACCTCTCTAGGGGGGAAAGTACAATATGGGACGGACACTGAAATCTCAAAAAAATGTATGGCCGTGTCATGTAATGTAATGCCCGAAATGTATGGAACAGCTGATATTTTTTTTTTATATTTCAGAGTCGTTCCCATATAAAAAGTTGCTTATATTCATGAGTACTTTCACCCCTAGAGATGTTGCTGGTGTTGAACAAAACACCCTGTATATCAGTCAGGAAATCCTCTCTTAGTGCTCCCCTACATTTCCTATGTAACCTACATGCCAAATTTCAGCTTCTACTCTTTTAACTCTCGGTCAGTAACGGAAAGATTTCATATACAGGATGTTTTGTTTAACACCAGCAACCTCTCTAGGGGGAAAGTACAATATGGGACCGAAATCTCAAAAAAAAAACATCTGTTACATACATTTTTTACAATATACTCGCCCGAAATGTATGGGACAGCTGATTTTTTTTTATATCAGAGTCGTTCCCATATAAAAAGTTGCTTATATTCATGAGTACTTTCACCCCTAGAGATGTTGCTGGTGTTTAACAAAACATCCCTGTATATCAGCAATTTTTTGCCATCCCTATCCATCGGGAAGGAATTCTACTAAAATTTAAAGGGTAACTGTAAATCATGGCAAGCTCATGCTTTCTATCGAAAAAATATTAATTCGCTCAGTGGTGCTTTCAGCGAATCGCGCAAATAGTAGTACCGGTGAACCATTTTTTATTTCTAACATTTATACGGCGAACTAAGCTGTCGGTGAGAAAAGGAAGCGGCCTAAAAAAATTTTCCATACCGATGAACGCTGAACAGTGATTTCTAAGTACAGTTATATCGTTGATAGTAATTCTATAAGTCATGGCAAGCTCGAAATTAAACGCCCCAGCAGTGGAAGCAAGATACAAGATAAAAATTTCTTTCCAACGAAAGCATATTTGCAATTCAAGCATGATGTCAGATAATATTTGCAGAGCGACGGAACCACAATAAACAACACTAACAAACAAGCTGCATATAACCGGTTTTGTTCGGATAAAACCTGCTTTTTCCGGATTAAACTTATGTTTGTCAAGGGACTCGGGTAAACACGTTATTTTTAAACGCCGCCTGTATATTTTTGTCACTACGACAAACCTACATTTTTACACGTCACAAAAAGTGTGTTATGTCGTCAGGGTCTTATACCACGTTTTTTTGTTTATTGAAAATAAACCTTTACATGCACTTTTTCACGTCCTTTCTCTTACATATTATCGTGAATTTATTTTTCAGTTTTATTCAGTAAAAGTCCAACTTTCAGATTTATTCCTGTATAAGTACCGTTAGACCTTACTTTTTGACAAATTTCATAATTTTAGGTCAACGGGAAGTACCCCATAGGTTTTGATTGCTGTGTGAAATTCGCAACATTTACGGTAATTTCTCCTGATCGCGTTGACGTATAATTTTGACTATTTTTTTGCTGAAAGAGACTGTGGATCCGTGTATTCGATATTAATTTCAACTTGATACCTTTAAGCGTTCCTGAGAAAAAAAAGTTTGATAGACAGACGGACAGACGGACAACAAAGTGATCTTATAAGGGTTTCGTTTTTGCCTTTTGAGGCACGGAACCCTAAAAATAAAGAATATGACTGACAACTCACATAGCCTATTTCACTCTGAAGAATACAAGGAATCTAAAAGTAGCTCTCACATCAAAATCTGTTAAGCCGTTCAGGACTTATGGTGGAATAAAGTAACTTACATACAAATATACATACATAGAACAACAAAAACCTTAAAACATAACACTCCCTTTTTGATCAGTTGTGTAAAAAGGGTACCTAATTTGGTAGCTGCATTTTGGAGAGTCACTTCTGTTCTGACATCTAGGGTTGTGTTTTTGAAATGAAAAATACTCCTTCAAAGAGGCTTTTTATCATGCGCTCGGAAAATAATAAGAACACAAAAGAACCAATATAACTTTTTTTAACTCGTTTCAGTCATTTTGGAATGGGTATTTTGACTAAAAATCTATCGAAACTAAATTATACTTTAGTAAAAGACTGATTTTTTATAAATAATAAATAAATATATAGGTACAAATAATAATAAATATCCCTTTAAATATATATTTTATATTATTTTTAGGTAGTATTAGTATCGCAATATTTAATTTATTATTTTTAAGAAAATAATGTTTGACCAATTTTGAAATGTAATATCTATCTTATTTTACTTCAATATTGTGTTAGATAAGATTTTGTAACGCGGCGACGCGTTCATCCTCTTTGGATCAATTTATGCGTGCGCTGGCACATACATACTTATTTCACCTGTCATAAATTTTAAACTGTAGCACAGAATTAATATAAGTACTACGTATGTAGGTAACTTTTATGTAACTTTATACACATTCGATTCTGCATTTTGATATCATTCTTGACTCAGTTTGTGTAAATCACTTATCGTCTAATATTGTAAATATATTTAATATATGTAAAACAACATAGACCCGTCCAGGGCTATATAAGCAGGAATATTATATTTAGTATTTTTGGAACTTTTTTACTTCTTCGCGTAAAATATTTGAATTTTAAATAAGTGTATGTTTCTTACATCTGTGTATTTTAGAACAAAAAAAATAAAATAAAAAACTCTCTCATGCAAAGGCGGCCAATGATTAATAGCAATACCGGAAATCTCTAAAACCAGTCTGCTTCTTAGACAGACAGAAAAAAAAATCTTTAATCAAAACTCTCATTAAAAATGTTTGTTCCTCTGACTAGAAGTTATTTAAGTTAAGTTATACTTTATGCTATCTCGGAGCTCATCCATTTTCAAGTGCAATAAACGAAGCGCACCAAAACATTCTTCGAAGCGCACCTTTCTTTAGCAATCGATTTCGTTAGCACACCTGAAAGGTGCGTTTCAATGAAAAGTTTATTTGCGCTTCATTTGGTTCGTTTGAAAATAAATAAGCTTTGAGGAATACCTCTTCTAATAGGTTTGAATGGGACGTATATGTAGTAGTTTAGTACTATATTGAAATTGTTACGGAATTGTATGTGATAGTTAACTGTTGTGTTTGCTTAATAAATAAATAAATAAATAAGTAGTAATCGAAAGTGTGTTTCCCAAGTCTTGAACTTAATATGGGGCTAACTCAATCTGTGTGATTTGTATACGCACAATCATAATCTTATAGTCACAATGTTACAATCCTTAATTTTTTGGGGCAATAAAGTATTTTTACCTACTTACTTCTAAGTACATTTATTTATTTACCTATTTATATATTCAAAACTGGACGTTTTCGTGTCCGGTTTCAATTGGAATATTGCCGGTTGCCGTCCTGTGCGCTCTGTATTCTCCAACGCCACGATAACAAGCCTTTGAAGGCGATATTGTGAACTCATCCGTACGTACACTTCACTCATGCATTTTGTGCTCTCTCCTTCGTATAATGTGGCATTTTTATTATAGGCTATAATGTTAGTTAGGACTAGCCGCGCCCGCGGCTTCGCTTGCGTCAATTTCTTATGAGAACAGTGCTCTTTCCCGGGATGAAAGGTACCCTACGTCCTTCTCGGTACTTCTAACTATGTGTATGAGAAATTTTAGGAAGATTGGTTAAGTAGATATAATGTGAAGAGGTAACAAACAAACAAATAAACAAACTCACTTTGGCATTTCTAATTTTAGTTAGGACTTGCCGCGCCCCGGGGCTTCGCTCTCGTATGAATTTCGGGATAAGAAAGTACCCTATGTGCTATTCCCGGTATATCTCTACCCGTGTACCAAATTTCATCGAAATCCGTCCAGTTGATTTTGCGTGATTGAGTAAGAAGTATCTTCACAAACATCCAAACTTTAGCATTTATAATATTAGTAAGGAGGAGGATTTAGTTTGTGACAAGGAGTCCTATTTAGAACAAGGATTTGTAAAAAAATACAAGGGGTTACTTAGTTTTATCAGTTTCAGTGTCAATCTGTAATCAAAGAACTTTTAAGTTTGAAAGTGCGGGCCAAAACTGCTTTTTCGAGCATTTTTGACATCTATTGGAGCGGCCTGGCAGTAAAATCAACTCGAACGCCGTGATGGAAAATGGCATGACGAGTCGTGCCGCGATGCTCAATTTAATGGGTTTAAAACTGCCGGGCGACCCGTGACTGCTTACTTTTTTATTATGGCACCGCTGAGTTTCTTCTCTTGGTTTTATTTAGGGTCAAATATTGGTCATTTTGCGATTAATTTAAGTAAATTGAATAAGGTAAGATATGGGTAAGATCTAATAAGGTATGAGTCTGCCCCATAGAAAAATTGCTCAAAAGGCAAGTTCTACCAGAATATATTTGTCTATGAAAGTATAGTCACTTTGTGTATCTACGCCTTACTTTTTAATCTATGTTTATACTGTTATATACAATGTATCCCGTCATCAGTGTCGGAGCCTTTAATGGTATGTTATATGGCATTTTTTATGGACAAATCACCACTCAAAACTTTTTTTTTTTTTTTAACTTTCGTTTTAAAATTAAAAATGAACAATTTAATGGACTAGTTTATTCACATGAAGCTAATAATAATTCAAAAAAACACAATGTTTTTTACGTTTTTCCTTTTTTTTTGTCTTTCAAATGAAACATCATTCTTATTTTATTGTTGTCTACATGATTAGCTTTTAAATGAGACCTATTTTATGTCGATAGGACTTTTACACGAGGAGTTACGATTGAATTAGTATAGGAGCTCGAAAAAAAAACAAAATGGCTGCCATTTCACTACAGTAGAAGAAAAACAAGTTTTGGGTGGTGATATGTTCATAAAAATGACATATAACATACCACTAAAGGCTCCGACACTGATGACGGGACACATTGTATAATACTGTTATATATACTGGTAAAGAATAGTATAGCGAGAATAGTTAGTCCGCCTTTAATACCAAAGTTTTGAATTAATAAATACCGGTGAAATTTTTTTTGTCTGTTGCATGTCAATGCTGACAAAACATGTGTTTCCTGAAAATGTAAAATTGTAATATCTATTAATTACCATGTTTACACTTTACAGCAATAAAAATACATTAATTCGGCCGCCATACTCGGCATATTACATTTAGAACCAAAAATGTATGAAAGCTCGATAATGCCCTTTGCAAGTAATTTAACCCACTTCGCGGTTTCCAATTGATCTAGGATCAAAGTCAAAGTCAATTTTATTTATATAGGCTTAAAAATAGCACTTATAAATCGACACATTCTTGTTTTTTAGTTAGTTGACGTCATAAAATTACTTAAAGCTAAGGTTACCACCGCCTCCAAAGCGCAAGTGGAGAAGAGGCGGCGCAACAAACTCCATTGTACACACATGATAGTCGGATAACCATTTAACCATTATTACAAGATGGATTTGATTAAGGAGCAGGAGAATGACCATAGGAACTCTGTAATTAAACTAAGTAACCACAATTTAGCTCGCTTTACTAACTTTTGCCGTAAGGTTCGCCCGCGTCGATTTAGTTTTTTGACCCATTTCACCCCCGTAGGCTTGGAACTTCCAAAAATCCTTTTGCTAAATTTCAAGTTTCGACGACCAGCGGTTTCGGACCGTCCAATTTTATATTAAACTAGCTTTCGCCCGCGTGAATTTCCCACGGGCACCGTGCCTTTTCCAGGGATGAAAGTACCCTATGTCCTTCTCCGTACTTCTAACTATGTGTATGCGAAATTTCAGGAAGATTGATTCAGTAGATAAAGTGTGAAGAGGTAATAAACAAACAAACAGACAAACTCACTTTCACTTTTATAAAATTAGTTAGGACTAGGCATAGGCATTGCCCTCGGGTTCGCCCATTTCACCTCTTATTTATTTATTTAAAACTTTATTACCAAAATTGTTTGTAATATATTGGGTAAAACTAAACGCAGGCGTTTCCTGTTATCGCCGCCAGGCGTTTTGGGGTTCTCACACTGCTAGCGTGGATGGCGTCGCGTGTGGTCCGCCATTGCATTGTCCCGGGCGATATCGGTTTGATTTTAATACGCGGAGCGGTCTCGCGTCTTTTGCTTGTTGTTTAGTTTGAGTGATAATCGTGAATTTCCTGTTTGTTAAATAACTATTGAATTTGGGTTTGTGAAAAACTCTGTTATTGTGACTTTTTCTTGTGAGAGGTGAAACGTGGCTGGCTGTTCACATCTGGCTGTTCCCGAGTGAAACTACGGGAAGAAATCTATTTATTTGTCCTGGGGAATTGAGATCTCAGGGGTTAGGTAGGGTGATTAGGAATTCCCCCTTCCCGAAGACACTCAAGTTTGGATCCGAAGAGAAAGAAGATTTAATTTGGTAAGTGTTCAATTGTAGTTAATTTATAGGTTAGGTTATCATATAGGGCCCTGTAGCTCCCTTCATAAGCTACGGTGGTAGCAGACTGCGTTAAGTTAGCTAGGTTTTAGTCGGGCAAACGTGGTGCCGCGTGGAGATTTTTTCCCGGTACTTATTTTTACCGGTGGTTTTTTCCCGGTGAAGTTCCGGTACAGAATTCTTCCCGCCGCTTCGTTTGTCCGGATTCTCTCTGCCACATTTTCTGGCAGCAGAGCGTAGTTGCTCTGCACATTTTTCTGGTAGCAGAGCGTAGTTTATCTACCCTCTATTTGTTCGTTTGTAAAAAATAATTAATTGTTTGTAAAAATTATTAGATTTTTCTTAGTTTGTTTGTATAAGAATATTTGTAACCTTTTTTGTATTTGTTTGCGGTTTGTACCGTGCGTTCCGGGTTTGTGCCATTCTCATACCTACCGCGGTTCTTCGTGTAGTTGCTTGATTTTGTTGTTTTTTATTTACCTTTTGTTATTTTTTGTTTGTGACTTGACGCGATGGCGAAGGCCTCCAATGCTAGGGCGACACTCGCCAACGAATTGAGATGGTTTGTGACGGCCGGAGGACGCGGTTTCGTTTTCGTCGCAACCCCCTCGGGAGGGGGTCGCGTACCTGCGCGGGTCTTGGCGGACCGGGACCACGCGCCTCAAGGTCATGGCCAGTATGTGGCTGGCCAGGCCCCGGATAGGGCCCCCATGGGCGGGGGCCCTAGATCGGACGTGAGAGTGGGGACACCCCCCTCCACGCGGGTTACCAATACCCAACACATGCAGCCGCAGAGGTTTTCTCCGCCGCTGCACGAGTACCCACGGCTGGAGTACCACCCGCCGTACCATATGTATGGCCGGGCCGCGGGTTATGCCCCCCCTCAGATGGGGATGTGCACTCGCCCGCCATAGTATCCGGGTCAGTGGCGCGCCCCTGGTTTGGAGAGAGTGGGGAGCCCGGAACTAGCTGGCTCCCTTGCTGGGACAGAGCCGCGGACGGTTCTGCTCCCTACCGCGGTGGTCCGCGTATGGGGTCGTGGGGGAAGCCATTAATTTGAGAGCTCTGTTGGACTCAGGGGCTCAAAGCAGTTTGGTTACCACTGAGTGGCACGCCAGTTAGGTTTAGTCGTGGAAGACCTCGCCTGTGCCACTTCTTGAGTTGGTGGATACATAGTGAAGTGTCTGACGGGCCAGACACTTGTCACCTTTTCTTCGCTGAAGTCCTCCACAATGAGGATCACGACTTCGGCTATGGTAATGGATACCATTGCGGGTTGGCACCCCTCGACAGACATACCGCCGGGTACATACAACCAAAGACAACACGTCTTTGGTTTCGGGTCTGGATTTGGCCGACCCCTTTGTCTTTCATCCCGGCCCAGTGGACTTGCTCCTGGGCTCGGACGTATTGGGTTGGATTTTGTTGGGTACACAGAAGGCTCTGGGTTCGTCTTCACTGATGGCAGTGTCTACGATTTTTGGTTTTGCCCTGATGGGCCCTGTGTTTGATAATAGCACCGTGGAGGAGCCACCGGTCGTCGCATCTGCGTCCTTGGCCAAGACCATGCAAAGGTTTTGGGAGGTGGAGGAGCCACCTATGAGTTCCAGGATGGATCCGGAACACGCTGAGTGCGAAGCCTTCTTTCGATCAACCACGGAGAGGTTGCCCTCCGGTCGGTTTGTAACTAGGTTACCTTTTGTTGCCTCTCGTCCTAGCCTAGGGCAAAGTAGGGCGCTTGCGGAGAAACGACTGCTGTCCATGGAGCGACGCATGCAGTGTGACCACGTACTTCGCGATAAATATATTGAATTTATGCGCGAGTACGAGGATTTGGGTCACATGTCTCCGGCTCGAGTTGATTGGAGCTCAACTGAGCATTATTTTTTGCCCCACCACGCGGTGGTGAAGGCCTCAACAGGCAAATTGAGGACCGTCTTCGATGGGTCCGCACCCACTTCGAACGGGGTTTCGTTGAATCTGTGTTTGCATTCGGGTCCCAAATTGCATAGGGACATAATTGACATCATCTTGAACTTTAGAAGACATCAAGTGGTTTTTGGTGCGGACATCCGGATGATGTTCCGCCAGACAGTCATACATCCTGAGGACAGGCGATTCCAGTTGATACCTGGCGTGAGCGCCCTGAGGATCCTGTGACGGTGTATGAACTCAACACAAACACGTATGGTTTGAAATCTAGTCCCTATATCGCCATCAGATCATTGCTTGAATTGGCAGAGCGGGAACGGATCCGCTTTCCCCGTGGGGCTTCCGTGCTGTCACGTGACTTGTATGTTGATGACGTGTGCACCGGAGCCCAAAGTATTGAGGAGGCCCTCCTACTGCGGGATGAATTGATCGAAATATTGAAGACAGGTGGCTACGAGCTACGTAAGTGGTTGTCCAATGAGCCTAGAGTTCTAGACCCGGAGGATCACCAACAGAACCCTCACCTGTTTGAGGATGTGGATGATCCCAACAGGATAGCGGTGCTGGGCATGCAGTACCAGCCGCTAACCGATATTTTCACATTCCAAGTGGACTTGGAAGTACCAAAAGTCTGGACTAAGAGAACGGTGTTGTCCGTAATAGCTCGTATGTTTGATCCAAGCGGTTGGATCAGTCCAGTGATATTCTCTGCGAAGTGTCTTCTTCAGAGACTTTGGACTTTGGGCGTCTCGTGGGACGAGCCGCTGTTTGGCTCTCCATTGGATGATTGGCTCGAGTTGTTTTCATCGATTACAGTCAATCGGATTGCCTTGCCTCGTCGAATATTGCCACCCGGGAAATATCGAGCCAGCCTGCATGGTTTTTGTGACGCGTCGGAGCGAGGCTACGCCGCGTCAGTCTATATGCGGACAGTTGACGCCGATGGCCGGGTCAATGTCTCGCTTTTGTTAGGGAAGAGCAAGGTCGCCCCATCAGGACTAGGCTGACTATTCCCAAGCTTGAGTTGAGTGGAGCTCACCTTCTTTCTAAATTGTTGCATCACGTTGCCAGTGAGCTGGCGGCCACGGTCGAGATACGAGACATCTTCGCCTGGTCGGATAGCCAGGTCGCGCTTGCATGGTTGCGCGCGGCCCCACATACCTTGGAGGTTTTTGTTGGAAACAGGGTTTCCCAAATTCAAAATATCGGAATTGATATAACATGGAGACATGTGCCGGGAGAGCTTAACCCAGCGGACTGTGCTTCCCGAGGTTGTACGGCACCAGAATTGGTGTCACACCCGCTCTGGTGGGGTCCAGAGTGGCTGATGGGATCAGAAACATCTTGGCCTGTCTGTCAGACAGATGTTACTTCTTTGAGTTTGACCGGGCTCCGTGTACATGCTGTAGTCGCTGAGACGACGTCGGAGCCGGATTGGCTACTTGCTCGGTATAGTAGCTTGGATAAGCTTCTGGGTGTTACCAGTTGGATTAAGCGTTTCATACATAATTGTAGAAACCCACAGGCAAAGCGGTTGGAGCCGATTGCAGGTGCAGAAGAGCGCCGGAGCGCATTGTTGCATTGGGTCCGTGTCGTGCAGACCGGACGGTTTGAGTCAGAGCTTCGTATTTTGCGCGACGCACGCGCTAAGTTGAAGGGCGCGGTCGCTCGTTTGAACCCGTACATCGACTCGGATGGGCTTCTTCGGGTTGGAGGCAGGCTCCGGAAGGCGGATCTTCCATATGAGACTCGCCATCCTCTGTTGTTGCCAAAGGGCGGACCCTTGGTGCAGCTTTTGGTGTCTGATCGACACATTCGTAACGCCCATGCTGGGTGCAATGCTTTGTTGGCTATTTTGCAACGCGAGTTTTGGATTTTGTCTGCCCGAAGAGCAATCCGTAGTGTCCTGTTTCGATGTATTGCATGTTATAGGTTGAAGGCATCCACGATGCAACCACAGATGGGTGATTTGCCCGCTGATCGAATCCGACCTTCGAGACCGTTTGACGGCGTTGGAACCGATTTTGCCGGTCCCTTTTCGATCAAGGCTTCTCCCTTTCGTAATGCCCGTATTGTGAAGGGCTATTTGTGTGTATTTGTTTGTTTGGCCACCAAGGCTGTCCATTTGGAGGTGGTATCGGCTCTGACTACGGAGGCCTTCGTCGCCGCGTTGGATCGCTTTGTTTCGCGTCGAGGTCTACCTTCCCTTATTAGGTCTGACAATGGCACAAACTATAAAGGAACTGTAAATTATCTTAAGGATGTTTCTGTGTTTATTGATAAAAATTGTACTAGTTTAAGTCAAATTGCTGCCCAAAGGGGAATAACCTGGAAGTTTAGTCCCCAAGTTGCCCCCATTGGGGAGGGATTTTGAAGCGGCTGTGAAATCCGCAAGACCCACCTCCGCCGCATTATCGGAGAAACGGCTCTAACTTTTGAAGAGCTGGCCACAGTGTTTTGTAAAGTTGAGGCGGTCCTCAACTCTCGTCCTCTCTGTCCGCTATCTCCAGATCCAAATGACTTGGAAGCTCTCACCCCTGGTCATTTTTTGGTGGGAGGGCTCGTTGAAGTGCCCTGCCCGAATACCCGTGGAAGGATGAACGCGTATATCGGTTGTCGCGTTTTCAAATGTTGCAGCAAATGAGCCAGGACTTTTGGCGTCGCTGGTCGCTTGAGTATTTGCATTTGCTGCAGCAAAGAGTGAAGTGGACAGACAGGACTGAGCCTCCCAGGGAGGGTGATTTAGTATTGTTAAAAGAGGCAAATTTGCCCTCATTGCTTTGGCGACGAGCTCGCATATTACGTTTGATTCTTGGCGGAGATGGCACTCCGCGTGTGGCTGAGGTGTTGGTCGACGGTTCGATTTTAAGGAGAGGTGTGACCTCTCTCGCCCGCCTTCCCGTAGAGTAAGCTAGCGGTCTGCTTCTCAGACCGGGACGGGGGGATGTTTGTAATATATTGGGTAAAACTAAACGCAGGCGTTTCCTGTTATCGCCGCCAGGCGTTTTTGGGGTTCTCACACTGCTAGCGTGGATGGCGTCGCGTGTGGTCCGCCATTGCATTGTCCCGGGCGATATCGGTTTGATTTTAATACGCGGAGCGGTCTCGCGTCTTTTGCTTGTTGTTTAGTTTGAGTGATAATTGTGAATTTCCTGTTTGTTAAATAACTATTGAATTTGGGTTTGTGAAAAACTCTGTTATTGTGACTTTTTCTTGTGAGAGGTGAAACGTGGCTGGCTGTTCACATCTGGCTGTTCCCGAGTGAAACTACGGGAAGAAATCTATTTATTTGTCCTGGGGAATTGAGATCTCAAGGGTTAGGTAGGGTGATTAGGAATTCCCTTCCCGAAGACACTCAAGTTTGGATCCGAAGAGAAAGAAGATTTAATTTGGTAAGTGTTCAATTGTAGTTAATTTATAGGTTAGGTTATCATATAGGGCCCTGTAGCTCCCTTCATAAGCTACGGTGGTAGCAGACTGCGTTAAGTTAGCTAGGTTTTAGTCGGGCAAACGTGGTGCCGCGTGGAGATTTTTTCCCGGTACTTATTTTTACCGGTGGTTTTTTCCCGGTGAAGTTCCGGTACAGAATTCTTCCCGCCGCTTCGTTTGTCCGGATTCTCTCTGCCACATTTTCTGGCAGCAGAGCGTAGTTGCTCTGCACAAAAATAATAAAATGGTATAAATGGCGGACTTAACGCTATATAGCATTTTCTACCAGTCAACTTTTGGGATAAACAGAAATAAGTATGGTATGGGTATGGTATGAGGTTTGCAATTTCCAAAGTTCCATTCTTAGTGCTCAAAGTCAAAGTCAATTTTTTTTATTGAAACTTTGCCTTCAAAGAAGGCTCTTTTTCACGTCGAAAACGAATTATTTAATCAAAATATATATTATGTCACAAAGCTACAAACTACTAGTATTTCGAAACGACTACTGCTGAGAACTCATGAAACAGTCTTAGTCGCCTAACATGCCAGAGGGGCTATTTATTAACTTTATACATACACTAGATTGTGTACAGTCAAAAATAAATTTTTTTATTTAAAATAAATAAATAAATAAATAAACAAATAATTCGAATCAGAATCGCGCAAACCAGTTCCCCCTGGCAACACTCGTTCACGAGTTGACGGGAGGGTCAACCATCGCAAGGCTCAACCACTTACGCTATAAAAGAATCTCTCTGTAAAATTTTAAGTTTCTACGTACAGAGATTTCATCTCTGTGTTGATATTCTAAACAATCATTCAGCATCCATTTTTTATTAGATTACTTAGCGATAAGTGCTTTACAAAGTTCTTTCATTCTGTGTAAGTATTGAGTTCTAAATAAGTTCCATCGAAATTCAATTTTTCTATTTAATTTCACCGTTTAAGGCTCACAACATCTACTTTGGTGCAAAGAAAAACAATCACTATGTTAAACTTTGATGATTTTTGTTTTTTTTTTTTTTGTAACCTCACGCATGGAAGTAATAGGTAAGTATTAACTACGATTTTGTTAATTCCTTAATTCCATGGATTCACATGTTTTGAAAATGTCATTTCACATTTTCGTTACCTATTTAAGACGAGGTCTGACCTGAGCTGCAAAAAACAAAATTCATATGCGCTTAACCGCGGCATGTGCGCGTTGCGATAAGATAGTTTGTACCGATTTAGCAACTATTTCTCAAATATCTTTAAAAATATTAGTCTAAAAACAAAAGTGCTCGGTTTAACTTTAACATAGTACATATTTTAACTAATTACCTATATAAAAATCATAATATTATTATGTTATCGCTGAAAATTTTAAGTTTCATGACTTGAAAGCTGAAATTTTTCCTAAATTTTCGGTGCCTTTATGAATTAATTAAGCCGAAAATATGTATTTTTTATTAAAAAGTACACGGTTGAAACCTTAATAAAGATCATAATCTATATTCTGTATTTTTTTCCACTTCGTGATTTAACTCTAATTAGAATAGGTAAATTTCGTCATGAAAAATTACAATTATTTCGAATGTGGGGTACGACATGGCCTTAAATATTTTTTACCCAGGCTTTTTCTTTGCCCAGGCGTCATCCCTTTTACAGTAAGTAGAAATGAACCAAAGAAATATTATAAGTCTATTAGGCGGGGCATTAAAATTTTTTTTACCGACAAATTCCTACAACCATGATTCTTATACTTAACATTATTTTGATGTTTTTAGACATCCTTATATAAAAAAAAAAATAATTTTGATGATCCGATATGAAATGGGAGGGGTAAATAAACTATACTGAATTGCTCGTAAACAAAAAAGTTTACAATAGTGATTACTGTTCACAATTAATTAATAAGACTTCATTTACCTGTAAATAAAAGTTGGCCGGTTTATAATAAGGCTTTCTAGTCATAAAATGTATTTTTAACGTTATAAATGTCAATATGGTTTTTATTTAATTACAGGAAATCGGGTTCATAAACATGAGTCGTTTTTTAAAATTAAGATTGAATAATTCACATTACGTACGAATATACAATTTTCTCGACTGTAGAATTAAAAAAAAAAATTAAAAGTTAATAAAAAAAAAACTGTTGTAGTCACCCTTATAAAAATTGAGGATATTGTGTATACGAATAATATATAAAAGTCACCATTGCTGGATTTTTTGTTTTTGT
This sequence comes from Ephestia elutella, assembly GCA_018467065.1. NCBI lineage: Eukaryota > Metazoa > Arthropoda > Insecta > Lepidoptera > Pyralidae > Ephestia > Ephestia elutella. The sequence continues at coordinate 5,334,087 of CM031579.1, forward strand.
ACAGGATGTTTTTAAAGTATAAAAATTACAAGTCATTAAAAAATCCATTTCGGATTGTTATTTATTGGTGATTTTTTAAATCAAGCTTTTATTATTCGTAAGGAAACATGTAACAAAAAATCACCCTGGTAGGATTTTTTGTTTGAGAGTTATAACAATATGAGTCTTATTATAGCGTTTAAAAAAAAACGGCGGTGGTGATTTTTTTTTACACTTATATTTGCAGTTGTAATATCATAATCTATGTAGTTTATAAAAATCACCATCGTAGGATTTAATGTGACCACCTCCATACAACTGAAAATTCACAGCCCCGACTATATGTATTCACATATAATCATGGAAAAAATAAGAGGTCATATAATATTCTAATGACTGTAAAAATAATAAAGTTAAAAAAAAAATCTATGACATTTTTTTAGCTCTATGATAAGAATAGGAGGACTTCATAGACTCAGTATATACTTAAAAGTCTATGGATGACTTCCATTGACGAAGCTTGATATATAAAGTTGTTTATTCCTTACGGAAACAGTGATATGATAAAATGCACTCGGCTGTTTCAATTTAATTACAATAGCTGGATTCTCTCTCAGAAATATATTATTTCTGTATTATTTTCAGTTACCGTGTAATATAGTTGGGTATTCTTTTAGGTACCAACAATTCAAATCGACCACTAACAAGACTGTATCGTTAAAGTCTATGGTTAAATTAGTCATAAAAAAAAACAACAAAATAAAAAAAAACACAATAAATTTCATTATCACTAAAAAAAATAACGCATCAAAATACTTACGAAAATGCATGGAAAAAATCTATGCGAAAATATGAGAAAATGATAGTGCACAGATAAATTAGGGCAATAAAAAAGTCAATATTAATGGCAACTCCATTCAAACGTAGCTATCGGAATATGTTCGAAAATCAAGTGAGTGCACTTGATTGATTGACAGCTTGATTTTGCATCAGTTGGGCAGTGTTGTGGCTGCTGCTATTTTAATTGAATTTAGCACAGAATTTAGAATATTAGTCAAATAGAAGCGGCATATTTGTCTTAGTATCTATTCAAAATTCTGGAATTTAGTAACGTTATTCTTTTATGATTTTAATAAATAAAAAAATTGGTGCCAGCGAAACAAAATTGAAATTATTATCAATACTCTTTTATCTTGTGTAATTTTATGGGTAAATAATTGAATTATAAGGGTAATAGTCTCATGTTGATATTTTGTATACATAAATAAGTAAAAAGTAGTACATACAATATACTTACTTAAGACCCTTTCGTAATCGTAAATTATAATAAAAAATAAATTGTTTTCAAAGGTAAGTAGTTGACAATAAATTATGGACAAAAATAGGTATATATTTTTTAAAGAGTACCTTATGTATGAAATTATGGCCTTTTAATTTTTAACACTAGACCTAAATCTAGACAACATTTACACAAAAATTTAAAATTAAAAAAAAAAACAAATAACACGCGACATTAAAAAATACCTAAAACCACCGAACAAAAACATCACTCACGATAAAGAACCTATCAAAAATTTCAGTTCGAAATTTAAAAATAAGGTCGACTTACATTATACGTTCCGGTTGGCACAACACTCGCGACACGGAAAGGACACGGGCACACGAGACGAGACGTGCGGCCGGCGTCAGGCACCGGACGACTCTGACTGAAGTGGGAAGCTGCGACGGCACAGACGCGGCGCTTTCGAGATGGCATGATTTACTTTTGGAAAATGTTGTTTCCGCTTCCTATGAAAATAATTGCAGCGAGATTTTCTTTGAATTCGAGCATTCTATCACTATTCTCATGCACCTTCTCCGTTCCGTTATAGGTACGTACAAATGATGTATACTAAGGTGCTATACATGGAATTAATAAAATCATAGATTATAGCTTTATGGTATGAGTTTGCAACATTTATTTTTACCCAGGCAATTTCCTTTTATAAAAGCTTTTTTTATCAAATTAAATTATACAATGTGTTGGTATGTTAAATGGCATTTTTATGCACAAATCACCACTCACAAGGTTTTTTTTTAACTTTCGGTTTAAAATAAACAGTTTAGTGGGCTAGTTTTTCCTCTAAAAGCTAATAAATTTAAAAAATACAAAAATTTTATTTTTTCTTGCTTTTCCTTTTTTTTGTCATTCATATTTCTTATTTTATTGTTGTCTACATGATTAGCTTTTAAATCAGACCTATTTTATATCGATAGCACTTTTACACCAGTAGTTACGATTGAAACAGTACAAGAGCCCGACAAAAACAAAATGGCTGCCATTTTACTACAGTCGAAGAAAAAAACGTTATGGGTGGTGATTTGTCCATAAAATATGCCATATAACATACCTACCATTAAAGGCTCCAACACTGATGACGGGACACATTGTATATATATAATGCGTAATGAATTGTTATGAAATAATATGTAATGAATGTACCAATTAATTTCAAGAACTAATGTTGAGTTATTGAATGTTAATTTTTAGAAAATGTATTCATTATGATATGAATTGCATTACAATAATATTTTAATGTAATCGTCACACCATTTTAATTGAAAATAATAATTTGTATGTAATTGATGCCTCGTATGAAATGTTGTGGTCGATGGCAAGTCTTTTCGGGTGGTCATTGAAATAAAAAAAGGAAAAAAAAGGCTAAGCAAATAGTTCTATTGCTTTTCCGCAACATGGCGAGGGTTTTATATTCCTGGTCAAGCTACAAGTATACTTAACCCTGGAAAAAATTATGGATCTTGACAGAAAGGCGGACGATAAAAAACGGCAATTTGGTCTACGGAATCTACATAGGTACATTATTTTAATTCTAGACAGGACGTCAAATTTAAACATAGAACGTCAGCCGCCAAAACAAAAATATTGCCTGTGGTTCGCGCCATCCGGTCCCAATCCCACGGTACCATTGGAAGGTTGCCACTTTGCCAGTGTTGCCATCAAGAGCTACTTATTTCCCACTAATTAGATTCTGTCCGTTCGGAAGTTTACAAAAACTAATTATCATGCCGCTCTTGTCAGACACAGGCGTTATCGGGCAGGGAGCCGTTCACCCCGGGTCGAGATAACGTAAAATTAGATTGCCTTATTTGTTGCTTATTGCTATAATTACAAGTTATTATTGATATTATTTGTTAACGGTTTTATTCGGTCATTGGGTTAATGACTTGTTCGGATTCAGATTATTATTTAGAAATATATGATATCTATTTATTGATAAACAGCACATTTAGAAAAGTCCATTTGCAAAAATTAAAGGAATTTCAAGGCAGTGGATTTTTGTGGGGGAATTTTTCATAAGTACCCATAATAGAGAGCTTTTTTACATTATAGCTTTTACCTTTTTGACAAAAAACAAATCTGTTGACGGTAGGTACCTACGTTAGCATGACCAGTCTCTGTCAAAACAATATAAATCCTTGTTCTAAGCAGACCAAGCTTCAACAACATTTTAAAATTCCATAGCAAATGTTCCTTTTCCGTGAAGGAAAATATTTATAAAGTAAAATACTCTTCAAAGATTTTCACACAATTCCATTCGACACAAATCGTGCTTTCAAAAAGGCATTCCCGTGACAGAATCCATTTCTATCCTACATTTTATTTTTAGTATTTATCGTGTAAACACCTGTAGTTTTTGCGTTATAGCCCTTCAGGCAATAACCATAAAGTTGACTATTAAAATCGCATTTTTGATGACGTGACGTCTATAAAGTTGTTTGAATTCTTTTTGAAGCTAAAATTGAAAGTAATAAGGTTGCTTAGACAGTTTTTAGACGTAGTAATAAAAATATTCGTGTAATGCCATATGCAACTCTCCCGGCTCGCTTTCCGTTTTAAACCGATACATACTGGCCACAATGTTATGACGTTTCGTATATTTTTAGAAACAAAAAGCCCAGGAGCCGTCATCGCTTTCCGGTGCATATTCTCGTATACCATTTTTTTTATTTGAATCCATTGATGATCTAATATTGGCTTTGTTACTAAAGTTAATAAAAAACTAAAATTGGTCTATGTCTGTCTCATGATGCTCATGGTACGTCTATGATCTGTCTGCACCTTAAAGAAAATACTACCCTATAAACATTTTCTTAATTGGCAATTTTTTTTTTTTTACTAGCCTGTACTGTCCGACTGCTGGGCAAAGGCCTCCCCTCTGGTTCGCCAATCCTGTCTATTCAGTGCATGAGCCCTCCACTCTCTATCCATCGCGTCCAGATCATCCGATATTGAAGAAAAAATGTATAATGTAAGGTTTATAGGGCGCTATTAGAAGCCAAAATATTTTTTTTTCAGTATTTTTGTCTGTTTTTTTTGTTATGTTTATATGCGCATCACTTAAAAAACTACTGAATAAAATTTGATGCGGTTTTCACTGTTGTAAGAACTGCTGAAGATCGGAAATGTATAATAATAGCAAATTCCATGCGGACGAAATCGCGGGTTAAATCTAGTAAATCTATAAAAAACCGATCTCTGTATGTAAGGTATTAGTCATAGAGGTATTTAAATTTGTAAATAACTTTTATAAAAAAAACATGCTTCAGTCAATGACCCGTTAAATAAATTTTATGGGAATTCCCGGAAATCCATTTAATACTTATTATCAAAACATAAACAAGAAACTCGAGGTTTGATTAATTGTAAAATTCTCAAAATCGATAAATTAATTACAATTCAAGAACACCCGATTTTATTTTGCCAAATTCTGTCTTTTACTCACTATCCAACATTTTTTTTTTTATTTAAAAATAAATAACACGAAAGGTGCGCAAAAACTCAATAACAACCAGTTCTGAAAAAAAAACAATTGATCGCGATGGTCACGATATTTCGAATTTTGAGAAATAACAAAACACGTTCCATTTTCCAAATAAAAATGATCTGTCATTTCGCGCGGTTTTATTTTTAATAAAATCGTTGATCATCATTGGATTATATCCTCAGAAATAATCTTGAGAGAACGACGTGATAGTGATATTCAAAATAAACGATAGGGGACTCCATCTATATATGTAGGTACCTAAGTCGCTGGTTTTTCATAAAATTTAAATCAAAAACCTATATAAAGTACCGGCAAATCCAGCAAATAACAAAACTGTAACTAACATGGTAAAAAATAATATGTGATTTCTATTCTAATCAATGATCAATGTTTTTTTCGCTACCTCTATAATCTGTAACAGTCAATGACATTAGGAAATTGACGAGTTCGTTTTCACAGTGACGTCAAATTTGTAGGCAGGTAGTTGTAAATGTTTCAAACATTCATAACTACCTACCTGCAACATTTTAATACGCTTAGTTTTCATCTATAACCCCACACGGAAAAGTCGTTAATTTCGCTAAAATGTTTTACGATAGTAAAATTATGAATAGTGGCAATTTGAAAAACGCGTGGCGGGCTGGAAACAATCAAGAATTGTGCCCGGACAATGTGCCATTGCCGAAAGTATGGTTAGTATGTTTATGCATTTTATTCAAATTACGTTAAGTAGGTTTACATACCTATAGAAAAAAATATATGGTGGTAGTTTTACAATCAAGTCCCAATTAGTTTTTCGCCTTATAAGTTGAGTGAACTTGATAACTTAACGTATCACTCTAAAAAAAAGATATTTATTGATTTTGTTGATTTTTAGAACATTTCCAGACTTGGCGACTCGATTGTAAAACCAACCCAAAGTATGTTAAAACAACATTGTATAGTAGCCAATATTATATACTTATCCGAAAGTTTGCGCTAAGAAATAAAGTTTCAAAATCCCACCCCTAAGGGGGTGAAATGAATGAAAAATGAAAGGGTTGGCTTTAGAATGGTTCAAACTCAAAAGCGTCCTTGCTGAAAAAGGTAGTATAGGTTGCGAGGAGCGAAGCGACGAACGTTAGGTTATACATAAACCATAATGCGCGAGGCGAGCGAGCGAAGCGAGCGTGCCGCAGCAGCGGCCGCTGAAGCGCCAGAACCGACTTGGCCCCAAAATAAAAACGCATTTCAGAGTTATAATTTCAGTAAATTTGTGAAAAGAATGAAGAACACAATCTGTTGTAATTAAAAAAATATTAAAAATCAGTTTAATCTTTTCTAAAGCAACCCCATTTGTTTGTTTATTTGTTTGTTACCTCTTCAAGATTTATCTACTAAACCAATCTTCCTGACGCATACACATAGTTAGAAGTACTGAGAAGGACATAGGGTACTTTTCATCCCGGGAAAAAGCACTGTCCCCGTGGGAAATTTACGCGGGCAAGGCCGCAGGCAAAAGCTTGTATTGTTACCTATTTATAATATGTAAGTATATATACTTAGTAATAATACCTTTCTTATAGGTACATCCACCTAAAATGTTTTGCAAAACCTAAAGGTTGGCTGGTAGATAATGCTTTAGCATTGAGCCCTCCTATTCTACGTTTACTATGCATTTTTGTATAATAAAGGTTAAATCTATATATATATATAACTAGCTTTTGCCCGCGGCTTCGCCCGCGTGAATTTCCCACGGGAACAGTGCTTTTTCCCGGAATAAAAAGTAGCCTATGTGCTATTCCAGGTCATTATCTACCTCTGTACCAAATTTCATCGAAATCCGTCCAGTAGATTTTGCGTGATTGAGTAACAAACATCCTCACAAACTCACAAACTCACAAATTCACAAACTCACAAACTCACATCCAAACTTTCGCATTTATAATATTAGTATGGATTCAAAGGTGACTGACTGACTAACATAGTGATCTATCAACGCACAGCCCAAACCACTAGACTGATCGGGCTGAAATTTGGCATGCACGTAGATGTTATGGCGTAGGCATCCACTAAGAAAAGATTAACGCGAGCGAAGCCGCGGGCGCCAGCTAGTAAATAAAAAATGTATATCATAATGTGTTGTTTCCAGCAAGTTGCTGGATAGCTGGATAGGCAGCGACTACGAGGACCCTGGCAGACGAATGTCCCTGCGTAGTTCCTCAATCCTCGTAAACGGCGCGGCGAAGCTGTACCAGCAGGGACTGAACGATCTAATGAAAGGTACAGTCGACATGCCAACCCTATATCATGGATTCCGATCATGGAAGTAATAAGTAAAGTACTTATTACTACTTCCATGATTCCGATACAGTGTGACAAGGATCTTTTTGCGTGAGTGAGGGCGCCACCTACGTTTTGAATAAGAAATTTTAATAGTTTAGCCATTAGTTCCGTTTTCTACCACGTGCAAAAAAAACCTCGCGCTGTCAATCGTTTCGCCTTCATTACTTCATAAAGTTAAAAGAAAAAATCAATTGAACATTTTTTTTGGAAAATTCCGCCTCCGTTAGATCATAAAGTTAAAAGAAAATCATTTGAACATTTTTTTCTATGTCAGTACTGTAGCAGAGTATATAGCAATGGAATTAAATAAAATATCTTGATCCTGTGGGATGTGCATTTATTGTTAGACAACACAAAAGCGAAGGTGTCAAACATTTTTAAAAACAACATAGAACATACGTTCTAATGAGGTACAATTTACCATTGAAATAGTTCCTATTCAACACACCTCCTTAAATTGTACCGTAGAAGCTCTAATTAATACCTAATATAAAACTAACAGTAAGATAAAGTAAAATAATAACCAAAAAACATGACCAAAAAAAAAAAAAAGCACTAACAATATCCTAACCTATACCTAAACCGCTAACACATAAATAATATTTCTGCTTTGGCAGCGGTTTCGTTAAGATATCTGCCAGCATCAAATCAGTAGAAATAAATCTCAATACAATATTTTTGTTATTTCTCAATGTATCCCTTAAGAAATGATGCTTTATGTCAATGTGCTTACTGCGGGCATGAAAAACAGGATCTTTTGCAAGTGTAATAGCTCCCTGATTGTCCGCATGCAACGTCACCCTACTAAAGTTATGTAACTCTATCTCACTTAATAAGCTGTTAAGGTAAATAGCTTCTTTCATGCTTAAAGCTAAGCTAACATACTCAGCTTCGCACGTTGAGGTAGCAACGCACTTTTGTTTTTGTGATTTCCAAGAAATCGCAGCACCTGCCAATATAAAAACATTTCCCGAAAAGCTTTTTCGATCTATATGACAGTTTCCAAAATCGCTATCTGAATACCCTATTAAAGACTTACCTGTCTTTTTATAGATAAGACCATATTCCCTGGTTCTTTTAAGATATCTTAAAATCCGTATAGCTGCTTTCCAACATCCTTTATCAGCATTATCCACATACTGACCCATCTTTGCTACAGCATTGGCTATATCCGGCCTAGTACCTACGGATAAATAAATAAGACAGCCTATTAATTCCCTATACGGAAAGCTTTTATCGATATTTTCCTGCATGGGTTGTAACTTTAAACCCACCTCCATTGGCGTAATATGTATTTCTTTGCAATGTTTTTGTCAACAATTAATTAAATCAACAATTTTATCAATGTATGAAGTCTGTGACAACTTCAAACTCTTGTCACTCCTGACAATATCTATGCCTAAAATAAACTTTGCAACTCCATAGTCCTTTAATTCGAACTCCTTGGCCAATTCAGATTTAAAGCTTTCAATAAAAACTTTTTTCTGACTTGCGATTAAAATATCATCGGTGTACACACAAACAAAGAGTTTGTTTCCGTCCTCGAGATTCTTAAAGTATAAACAAGGCTCGTTCAAAGATTGATTCAACTGCATTTTCTTCAGTTTTTCGTCCAATCTTATGTTCCATTGCCTGCCCGATTGTTTCAAACCATATAGAGATTTTGATAACTTACAAACGTTACCACCCGCCGCTATGTCAGTAAGCATTTGTCTAGCTCGTTCCCTGACCAAACTATCCTCTTCAGTTTTCAATAGTTTATTTAAACTGTCTTCTAGGAGCTCTGGAATTTTCATATACACCTCCTCTTCTAGATATCCATTTAGGTAAGCCGTATTGATATCTACCTGATGTATTTCCATATCTAGCTCCATAGACAATGCGGCAAGTAACCTGACTGTACTAAGCCTCATGACTCTAGCAAAAGTTTCACGATAGTCAATACCGTAGTGCTGACTAAAACCTCTTGCTACTAGTCTGGCTTTCTTCTTTTCAGTCTTGTCTATGTTAAGTTTCGTGGTGAGTACGTAGCGACATCCCACTATATCTCTATTAGGAGGTTTTTTAACAATCTTCCACGTATTATTTTTTACGAGACTTCGGATCTCTGACATGATCGCATCTTCCCATAATTTTTTCTCATTACTGGTCAGTGCTTCTCTCAATGTCACTTCTCCTGCAGTACCAACAAAGTCTTCACAATCGAGAAATTGTTCATGTGACTGTGTGTTATCATTGTTTTCTCTATTTTCACCTATTTCTAAAACTTCGTCACAAGGTCCACTAGAACTAGTAAAGGGTTTAGCACTCATTTTACCGCGAATGCATGTTTCGCAATCATGTAACTTCTTGACATTTGTCTTATCTGTTTTAACCCTTAAGTTACAGTGATTAATGAGCTTCAATAAATCTTTCATATTAAGATGAGAGCAACTTTGTCGTTGGAAATCGCAAAAGCTCGAGCACATCGTTCGTTAACGTAATATAAATTACCCTGTCGATTTGCAACTAGCTTAACATCCCCTTTAGAATCTGTTACTATGGCACTGTCGTCTCTAAAAGTTACATAGAAACCCTTGTCAGTGATCCTAGCAACCGAGATCAAGTTAGTTCTCAAATCAGGAACGAATAACGTATTTAATAACTCAATTACGTACTTAGAATCATCGTTGCATGCGTACAATCTTACCGTACCCTTACCTTGTACGAGAGCACTCTGATTAGTAGCCAAATTCAATTTTTCAGAAGAAGGTTGTAAAGTATTTCCAAAAAATGATTTTTCACCGCACAAATGACTTGTACAGCCGCTATCTAAGATCCATTTTTCCTGCTCGCAGTTTGCAGCAAGACAGTTATCTGTAAAAGAGTTAAAAGTTATAAACTCGTTATCACTCTTAGAAGCTATATCACATTTAGACACATACTTTACACTATCTTTCTTTTCTTTCTTGAATTTGCACTCCGAGGCTTTGTGACCAGTTTGGTGACATTTGAAACATTTCATTATGTATTGTTTTTTCGTTTCAAATTGTTTTTCGTCGATTTTTGTCTTTTCCTTATTATTTCGACCCTTTCCTTTTGCGATGAATACCTTATTATCATTTCCCGCATTTCTTGCATTATTCTCCTCAATAATTTTAATTTTCAATACTTCAGGGTCCGGAAAATTGTCTCTCGACTCTATAGCACAGCGAAAATTTTCAAAACTTGGTGGCAAGCTATATAACAACATAACGACGCTAAGTCATCATGAATATCGATATTCATATCATGAAGTTTATTTTTCGCATCGAAAAAATTAGCCAAATGGGTGTGAATATCATCACCTTCGTTCATTTTATATAAGGTTAGCTGTTTTAACAAGGACGCCTTTCTGGCTGGTCCTTTTGATGCATAAATTGCTTCCAATTTCAACCACAATTGACGAGAAGTCTGGCAGTCTCTAATGTGTCTAAGTTCACTCGGGTTCATCGTTAGTACTAACTCAGCCCTCGCTTTCGCATCCTTTGACAACCACATCGCTTCCTCTGCGACTTCTGCTGGTCTTGGAATCTTTCCGTCTACGTAATCCCACAGATCATTCTTGACCAAAATCGCCTGCACTTGAATCCGCCATGAGTCATAATTTTCCCTACCGAGGTTTATAGAAAACCTCATAGTAGTCATTATTATCCCTCAATACGGCAGTACGGGCAGTCAACAAAAAACTTGTACTTTTTTCGTACTTACGTTTTTCCGATATTTTATTTCTTCACGTTGGATGAAATATTTAGCTACCAATCCTGGTTTATGCGCCCATAACCATTGTAGCAGAGTATATAGCAATGGAATTAAATAAAATATCTTGATCCTGTGGGATGTGCATTTATTGTTAGACAACACAAAAGCGAAGGTGTCAAACATTTTTAAAAACAACATAGAACATACGTTCTAATGAGGTACAATTTACCATTGAAATAGTTCCTATTCAACAAGTACTGGAGATCCATTAAATGCAATACCTGTACAGCATGATAGAAATAACAAAAAAACATTTTAGTTTGAAGATTTTTAACTTCTATGCATCGCATTGTATGACAGAGATATCTTGAGAAACTGAACTTTTTTAAGGCCGGCAACACTCTTGTGATACCCCTGGTGTTGCAGTAGTCCATGGGCAGCGGTGATCGCTTACCATCAGTTGACCCGCTTGCTTGTTTGCCGCCCTATGTTATAATAAAAAAAAAACTGGCCGACTCTCTCTTTCCTGGACTCCACAAATCAGTATATAGGTACTACACTACTTATTACCTACTAGTGCCCCGCCCAGGTTCGCTCGGGAGGTACATACATAAATTGTAGCCTATGTCACTCAGGCATAATGTGAATAGCTAGCTTTATTTATTTATTAAATCTTTATTGAACACACATACAAAAGTACAGTACAAAAGGTGGACTTAATGCTAAAAGCATTGTCTGACAGTCAAACCTTAGGGTTGAGCAGAGAGTTCATGTGGGTGGAAATAAATTTTAACTTTCTTTTAGTGAAAGAATTTTTGAAGGTTCAATATTTTTCCGAATTAACCCAAACAAACTTACAAACTCTTCCTCTTGATGATGATTATTTCTCTTTCTTTAGTCTTATTTCCTCATGACTGAGGGTCATGGTCATTATATGGAATGAAACACACACAACGACTCTCTTGGCAATTTTAAATGGAGTGGTTTGCCATTGCCTTCTCCATTTCACACACTAGCTGATAATCATCAACCAGAGTGCAGGTTTCCTCACGATGTTTTCCTTCACCAGAAGCAAGTGGTGGTCGATGAAAACTAACATGAGTCGGATTGGTATACAAACTCAAGTAGCCCGGGCAGGATTCGAACCTGGGATTTTGCATCCACAGGCGGGCGCCCTACCACTCGGCCACCACCGCACCATGATTATTTACCATCGACCAATACCTGTGCTGTGACTGAACTGTTAGACGCAGATTTCACTGATGGACAGTAAATTTCATGAGATTTACGTAAACATAACTCTGATCAGAGAGCCCACTATTCAGCTAAGCGTGGCCTTCGAGTCTCACGACTCTTGGCTTTGTTTACCCCGTAAGGGATAAAGACGTGATTCTATGTATGTATAACTCTGACCCCTGTGAAGCCAAACTGGGTCGCTATTTAATTAAATAGGTACTCATACTATTTTTGCATACTCGTTTTATCACCATACTTTTTTGTGTTTCAGATTTGTTTGAACTGGAAAACCAAATGATCAATCGCAATAGACGAAGCAGTGAAACGGAACGTAAGTATCGAGCCAAATTGTATCTAAACTTTATTTATATACCTCGAAGTTAGTCTATCTAGAAGTTAGCCTAGTTGCTTCCATGCTGGTCTGGGAGCGAAGAAAAAACTTAGAATGTGCCAGCTGCTTCTCTTCCCGCTAAAAGTCAATCGAGGGAAAGGGCTTTAAACTGGGGATTCCTCCACTCATAGGCGACGGGCTAGCAACATGTCACTATACCTGAATCTCCATTCCATCAGAGAGCCCACTATTCAGCTAAGCGTGGCCTTTGAGTCTCACGACTCTTGGCTCTGTCTACCCCGTAAGGGATAAAGACTTGATTCTATGTATGTAAGTTAGTCTAAAGTAGATTGTATTTACGAGTTTTTTCTAGCTAAACTCCATTTATTCTTACCAGTCCTATCATGTAAACGATCTTCACAGTACTTTTTGTTGAATTTTGTTGAAAATAAATCAAATATTAGTTCAAACCTAAACATTCTAAAGTAAAACATTTATTAACCACGAATGTTATTTCCTAAAAAGTCTATTTTAATTTATATTGTTGTAAAATCATAAAAAGACATGGTAAGATTGCTTACATGATAGGACTGGTAAGAATAAATGGAGTTTACACGTTCCCCCCCTAGAAAAATGGAACGTGATTGTAAAAAGTAAAAAGCGATTTATTTCAGTTGTTCCAGATACTGAAGAATCTGAACAATCGGAGAATGACAATGAGAGCTCCCCTGGGCATAGCGCCTCGACTGTCAGTTCTGACGTAAACAAAAGCGGGAAATCAAAGAAAAATAACATGTCGGTTCGTATTTGGGGACTCTTTTTATGCTTTAATGAAATGTAAAAGTTACTCAATGGAAATTTCACGTTTTTTTGACGTTATCATGAAAAAAACTGGCCAAGTGCGAGTCAACTCGCGCACCGAGGGTTCCGTACTCGAAGAGCAACTCACATTATAATAGCTCTAACTGAAAGACTAAGTTAGTTTCAAAACCAAACTTAACTTTGCAGTTCGATCCTTAAAATTCATACATCGAGCAAAATAAGTTTGTAACACTTTTTTTAGACTTCCAATAACATTTTTACAATTTTCAGATTTATTTGTTTGTAGTAAGTATTAGTAAAATACACATAGTTAAAAGTAACATAAATAAAAAGGTAAATATACAATGGCGGACTTCCCATGAAGGGATCTCTTCCAGTCAACCAGCGATAAATTGAGAAGACAGATTTATTCCTGCACAAGTACTGCTTTTTACTTCTTCTCTGAAAGAGACTGTGGATCCGAGTATTAGATATTAATTTCAACATGACACGAGCGTTCCTGAGAAAAAAAAGTTTTACAGACAGACGGACAACAAAATGATCTTATAACGGTTCCGTTTTTGCCCTATGAGGTACGGAACCCTAAAAATATATTAGGAAGTGCTATTTCTGAATGTGTATTGGTACTTCAGATGGCATTTTCAGAGACATTAAACTGCCAAAGGTGGTCCTACTAATGGCGGAAAAAACCCAGGTTTGACCGAAACCCGTGTCTTGTGCGTTCGTAGACCAATGTGACTCACGTAATTACGGTAGTTTTAATAGGGATACCTTTCGGTAAGATAGGAAATTGAAACTCCATTTATATAAAAGGCATTTTTTCCAGATTTCTAAACAAAGCCGCTCTAAAAAGAAACATAAGAAGACTTCCAGAACCGTCACTCCAGAGAAAAGACGAACCAAACGCACAAGTGGTGAAGAATTGCCGATTGGACAAGTTTTTGTATACGACAATGTAACGTCCAGGGTACCTAGCAAAATAATAGTAGGGAATATAAACCCTAATGTAAGTAAAAATATTAATTTCTAATTAGATTTTATCTCAATCCAAGAGAGAAAAATATTTAATCCTTTAATTTGTCAGAATATTTATTTTCTTATTATGATTTTTTTTTAAGAAGCTAAAAGCTTTTTTGTTACCCAATCCTTTTTAAATATTCCCCAAAAAGGGACCTGAAAATTTGTATCACATGTTTATTATTCAAATTCTGTGTTTCGTTATAAAAACATTGTATATTGCACCAGGAACACCAATATTTATGCAAAATATTTCGTGTCCCGCGGAAATAGGGAATTTCCTGAGTGTTTCTGAAATGGAAAATTGTGAAATAGGTTCTATAGAGATTATTTATTCTTTTTATTTTTTATTTTGAGTTGTGAAAGTTTATGTTATTACTAATAATATGTACTGTTTTTGTTTTTTTTTATTTATACTGTGATTAAAACTGATTCATTCAAGGCCTTTGTTATTTATAGATTTTTTTTAAATTTTCTCATTTCTCCAAAAAACCAAAGATAATGGAAAAAAGGATTCTTGAAAACTATCCTTATGTTCAATTTTCCGATACTGCAGAAGTTATCACAAGCTAATTATATTAAGGGTCAGAAAGCGTGAATAAGAAAGTTAGATTTCACCTCCGACCCCCCTGTAAACTACAAGGGCGCCCCTCAGAGGAACTAAATAGTAAAATTTAGCTCCATCTATCTCATAATCTCTAAACCATCTAATAAACTGTTTTTTTATTTCAACCTTGTTCAACAAATTTGTTCTTGAAATACTTATTTAAAAATAAAAATCAAGAAAACTCAAATTAATGAATGCAAAATTAAGGAAAAGTATACAAAAAATGTGTTTTAGTCAGTGTTTTCGTAAAGCCACTTACGTAGTAAGTAATACATGTATAGTACGTTGAAATATGTAATGTAACATTTCGACAGTGATGTCATATTAGCGTTTGGCCAAACGGTTAAGTTGATGAAGTTAGATTAGGAGAGTGCTAGGTTCAAATCCTTGCTGTTATTTGGGAATTCGGTTTTCTTTTTTTATTAAACATAATTTTATGGTGAAAGTGATTTTGTTTTTTTGTTAGGTTTCTTCCTGAAATTTCAAATACACATACCTAGTTAGAAGGACGGAGAAGGAACCTTTCATCCCGGGAAAAAGCACTGTTCCCGATGAAAATTCACGCGGGTGAAGCCGCGGGCAAAAACTAGTGTTATATAACATGAGAAATTTCACATGCATTTCGAACAAGTTGTTAGAATAATGGTTACGTACAGACAGCCCGATCAAAACGAGAAAGACTGTTCAAATCTCCTCCGTGATATTTTTTTTGATTATTTTAAATTCTAATACATTTTTTTATATTTTATTTTACAAACAACATTTAATTATATACCGACTACGTCGGCACGTGGGAGATATATAAGAAGAAAAAATATAAACACAGTCTGTCAAGAAAGTCGTGTCGTGGGTAAAAAGTGAACAAACATTATCCGATACATAAACGGTACAAATTAGAAAAAGAGGCGCCCTCTTGTCTGTCGGCTTTCTTATCGCAGTATAATTTTATTAGAACTTCAGAGAAAAATTCGCAGTTTCGATTCCCAGTACAATTTTTTTTACTTTGTTTTTTATTTTTTATTTGGTAATTATTTTTATTAATAATATTGTTGGCCATTAATGAGTGTATTAAAAATGCATTTATTCAAGAATAAGCAAGTCTGATTTTCGTGATTCACGTCGCAAAGCAGCATCGTGCTGTTTTGACGACTTTTTGAGAGCGCCATCTAGTTCTTGATTTGTATAACAACCCCCATGTTAATATATTTTACGTAAGTAAATTTGCGGAGCAATTTGACATGCGTCTGCCTTGTCTAAATGCCACCGGCAGTCTGAGGACAGAGAGGTAAGACGAGTTGCCATATGAACGACAAGGAAGGTATGATGTTTTCATTAAAAATTGCGATGGACGTAGGTGAATAATGTTATAATTTAAGATTGTGTAGAAATAAATAACTTGTTTTAATAAATTCTTTAATTAAAAATTCAGTAATCATATGAACTACATTAATGTGAAATATTTTTTTTTAAATATCATTGTACTACAGAGTTTTTTGGTAATTTAGGTACAATGTTTAGGATTATTTTTTATCGAGCAAACTTAGTCAAATCATGTTTTCGGTTCTTGCACTGTGTTGCTAATTTCCTAATCTATTATTAGCAAAAATTTCAGAACTGTACAGTAAGTGCAAGCAAAGTAATTTGGTAGGCAAAACGCGAAATTCTGAGCCTTAAAAAAAATAAAAAACACGACTGACAACTGATATGGCCTATGTCACTCGGAGGATTGCAAGGAATCTAAAAATACCTCCCACATAAAAATCTGTTAAACCGTCTGTAAATAAATTTATACGCCTGGCTATAAGGCAGAATACTTGTGACTAACTCTGTTTGTAGGTACACCTATTATATACGGTATTCTTCAAATAAACTAATGATTCTTTCAAAAGGAATAAAGAAACTTACATACATACATGAACACTGAAAACATACCACTCCTTTTTTGGTCAATCGTGGAAAAGGAATTTAAAAAAATCTTAATTAGGTACCATGTCCACGATGCCATGATCGGCAAAATACAAACGCCTTTTTAACAAACTAGGCCAGGATTGACAGGGGTATTGTTGGCTATTGTCACAGCTTCTAATAAATGACCCTTTCAGCCGATTCAGTCAATATCGTTGACCCATTGTGGTAGGATTTTAAAGGACTGTTTTCTTTTCCGTAACTTAAATGATTTTCGGTCATTTTCTTACTTTTTCATGATTTACTAGAATTGTAAATTAAAGATTTCTTACTAACAAATTATTATATAGTTACCTGTTCCCGATATTATCCTATCCGTGTACTAACTTTCATCGAAATCTGTCTAAGTTTTACAAAATACGTAGTGGTGTAAGATCTGTGTTAGGTACTGTTAATCCAAAAACGATCCATATTGAACAGTGTACAATTCGAATTGGTATAACTAAAATATAGTAACTATTATGTAGACTACAATTGATTATCACGAATTGATCGTAGCTTTAAAATTAATTTAGTATTTTTTTGTAAAAGAAAAATAAAATCGCTGGCTACAGATAAATATTACATTTACTCTGCGATGGCTATCATGCTCTCAAGGGCTACTGGCACAGGGCAGGCGCTTCATAGAAACGGCGCGTCAAATATACCATTACCTACTACTAATACAAATGAAACTGTACAGTAACAAACACGTCAATGTGTGCTTTTTCATAGCATAACGTCCCACAACCACACAAGAACGGGGGAGAAGTGCGGGAGGTGCGGGGTGGTGCCATATTGCGGGAGGGGCAGGGAACGTAGTTACTTATATTAATTCTGTGCTACTGGTTTGGTCTCTCTATATCTTTGCTAATGTAAAGCTGAAGATTTTGTTTGTTTGAATGCGCTTATCTCTTGAACTACCAGGCTGATTTGAAATATTATTTGTGCGTTTGATAGCAACATGCACAAGGAGGAATATCCGGAATCCTGAAATTCTTACGGGAGTGGAGCCGCCTGGCACAGCTAGTACAGAGTTATAATAGAATTCATTATCATCTGCCTATCCCATCGTCTTGGGTCGGCGCAAAATGTCCTTTATCTCCACAATTTTCTATCCTTATCCATAGTTATATCCACACCCAATACCTTCATATCCTCCCCAACACAATCCATCCATCTCTTTTTAGAGACAGAGTTATAATAGAAATTATAAACCACACATACTTTAAGCAATAAAGTCACACAGCTAAAATACAAACCCGTACAAAGCTAAATTCGTTCGAAAACTTTCATCAAGTCCGCCATTTTTATTTCGTATTGCTTCTAGAATGTTCCCAACTGCCCGGGGTAATGGAAAGCGGGAAAAAGGACTGGCTGGACAGACCTACACGACGTTTTGTTTGTACGACTAGATATGACCTCATTATAGGATTAAATTAATTTGCAATATCAGGTTTAGATCAACTTCTTGTACACTCAATTTGAAATTAATCTAAGTCCTATTATTTGATAGTCGTTATCTAGGTATACTTCCATGCTGGTCTGGGAGCGAAGAAAAAACATAGAATATACCAGCTGCTTCTCATCCCGCGCAGATTGTAGAGGTCAATCGAGGGAAAGGGCTTTAAACTGGGGATTCCTCTACCCTTTAGGCGATGGGCTAGCAACCTGTCACTATACCTCAATCTCCATTCCATCAGAGAGCCCACTATTCAGCTAAGCGTGGCCTTTGAATCTCACGACTCTCGGCTCTGTCTACCCCGTAAGGGATAAAGACGTGATTCTATGTATGTATGTACGTTATCTAGGTATAAGCAAAGCAGAAGATTGACGCTTTAAATCCCAACTATTATTATAAATGCGAAAGTAAATTTGTTTATTTGTTACCTCTTCACGCATTGAATTTACCCAACTACCCGACCCGACATCTCCCAAGTTACTTCCAGTCACAACACTCTTTGAAGGCCAGTCGTTCCTTAAACGTCAAGTGATAAATGCCACATATTAGCTCGTTTTCGACCCCAGCCATATTGAAATTCGCTCGCTTTACATGCAGTCGGTGTATTCAAGCTACCGATAAAGGCTTTAGTTGGGAAATTTTCAGTTTTCCCTTTGACACAGCCAATTTGCTGTATTGAGTGCTTTGGAACTTGTAGTGTTGGATTAAATGAATTTTTGTTTTTTTTATACACCTACTAGGATTTGCCCACGGCTTCGCCCGCGTTAAGTTCCGACGGGAACCGTGCTTTATAACTTATGTCCTTCTCAGTACTTCTAACAATGTGTATGCAAAATTTCAGGAAGATTGGTTCAGTAGATGAAGTGTGAAGAGGTAACAAACGAGTAAACAAACTCACTTTTATAATATTAGTTTTAGGATTGAGTTTGAACATATAAATATTCAATGTATATTTGTCCACATATACAGTTATTTAATTGTAAGACATATGTTGTAAAGTGACGTCTTTGGAGAAAATGCAGCAGTGGAGTTTGTTGCGCCACCTCTTCTCCACTTGCGCTTTGGAGGCGGTGGTAAACTTAACTTAAACTTAACTTTAAGCTTTAAGTAATTTTATGACGTCAACTAACTAAAAAACAAGAATGTGACGATTTATAAGTGCTATTTTTCAGCCTATATGAATAAAAATGATTGACTTTTGACTTTTGAAGACTTTGTAAGTTGTCAGTCGTGTTTTTTTATAATTAGCTTGTTATATTATGTCATTTTAACATTCAGTCGTGCAAAGATTTTTTCAATGGACACTTGCCAATTTATACAATTGTTTATTAGACCGTTACAATCAATTGCCATTTATTTGTCTTATCTGTATTGCAACTTTGCAACATTGCTTTGTGGAATAAAAATGGATAGGTAAACATAAATATTTACAGAACAATAGAAGTTGTACAGTTTGAACTTTTTTATTTATCAAGGAATTAGCAGTAACAATGTAGAACCGTCTCTCCCGTCGTTAACGGAATGCAGCACCAACACAACATATAACTAGTACAGAAGAAGAAACTACTTGTCTACTATCTTCTTCAAAAAAATGAAGAGCATCGACACGACTTTGTTGATTAATTTTTGTATTTCTTACATTGTTTTCTTGTGTATTTTAGAAAAGATTTCAATCACTTTTAGTGGCGAAAGGGAGAGTCAAAGTCAAAGTCATTTGTTTTTATTTAAAAAGGCTTAAAAATAGCACTTATAAATCGTCACATTCTTGTTTTTTAGTTAGTTGACGTCATAAAATTACTTAAAGCTAAGGTTACCACCGCCTCCAAAGGGGAACCCATCACTTTATCGCAATTTACTTCAACGATTTTCATGTCCCATAAAACCATTCGCAGATATTTTAATACAATATGTAACAAATCCTTAAATCTGTTTACATCGAAATTTCATTTACACGATTATTTATTACGTACAAACACACTCTATCGTTATTTCTTTTCATATTTTATGTATTTCATCGAAATAATGAAACATCAAAGTTTTGTTACCCATAATTTTATTTCCACATAAGTTTCAGTTTGCAATATATTTGAAACATCAAATATTATATTATTATGTTACCCTATATAGATAGATTAATCTGGTAGTATTGTATTGATCAACAGTAAATTTATAGCTAGTCCATTAATTATAAATGGATCACAAATCCGACTCAGAGCACCCCGACTCCACGTGGCTCAACTTTGTCATATACTAGAGTGTTATTCCTTCGCGCGGAACCAGAAGGCTCGCGAAGGAGGTCCTGAGAAAATGAGGGCACGAGGCCAAAGCGAAGCGAGGGGGGGAGGTGGCGAGCGAAGCGAGCCGGCGACCTCTCGAGCGGAGCGAGGTTAAGTGCCCGAATGAATCGAAGGGCCGACGGAGCGAGTCTTCTGGTGGAGCCACCCAGAAATACTTGCTTGCTGCATGCTTGCATGCTTGCTGCATGTTTGCATGCTTGCTGCATGCTTGCATGCTTGCTGCATGTTTGCATGCTTGCTGCATGCCTGCTTGCATGTTTGCTGCATGCTTTCTGAATGCTTGCTGCATGCTTGCTGCATGCCTGCTGCATGCTTGCTGAATGCTTGCTGCATGCTTGCTGTATGCCTGCTGCATGCTTGCTGTATGCCTGCTGCATGCTTGCTGCATGCTTGTTTCATGCTTGCTGCATGATTGCTGATGCTTGCTACATGTTTGTTGTGCTTGCTGCATGCATGCTTGCTGTATGCCTTAATCTTGCTATACCTTTTTGCATGTTTTAAGCAACAACAAGCGAATGCAGCGTTCGATGAAATGTTACTGCGATTAAAAGTTATAATGCGCATCGTTACATATTGAAACATGTTATTATAAATGGTTACATCGATATCTTAATACATGTGTGAAATGTTAGTTTGATATATCGTTTTTCTTGGAATAGTAGAAATTTTATAACGTTTTTTTTAGGAAATGTTGTTCGATATTATGAAACTGCGATAATAAGTTTTCCGATGTTTTAAGAAAAAAATATATTGAAAAACGTGGAATAGTTTTCTGGGACATGATAATCGATGTGATAAAAATCTGTATTTTAATAGACACCCCCTCCAAAGCGCAAGTGGAGAAGAGGCGGCGCAACAAACTCCACTGCTGCATTTTTTCCAAAGACGTCACTTTACAACATGTCTTTGTGGACAAATATATTTTGGACCAGTCTAAGTAAAAGTAGGTAGGGGAACTGGTGGCTTCGATGACTCGGCCACGTGAAGTAGATGAGACAGGATCGCTCAAATCAAAATTTAAAAATACTTTATTGAAATTTTGTCTTCACAATCACTTTTCCAAGTCAAAAGCGAATTACAGAATTGTATAATAAATCTTAAAGCTACAAGCTACTAACATTTCGGAACGACCACTGCTGAGAAAAATTGCCGACATCATCACTAATATTATGAATGCGAAGCAGTGGTGGCCAAGTGGTAATGACACCCGCCTGAGGTCCGGTAGGACCCGGGTTCAAATCCTACCTGTGTCACATGAGTTTGTAGACCAATCTGACTCACGTATGGTAGTTTTCTCATAGACCACCACCTGCTTCCGGTCAAGGAAAACATCGTGAGGAAACCTGCACATTGGCTGTCTATTTAGTTTACTAGTGAGTATACGGCTACTGCCACTAGATGGCGGTAGTCGTAAAAGTCCGTGCCCCCCCTCCCCCAAATCCGCTACTGAACGTTGCAACATTCGACACAAGATAGATCTCTGTATCTTCGGTATTTTGAAACTGTACTAAGTAACATCGCTAATGGGCAGTACAGTCGTCTCAAACTAATTAGCCTACGACTTAAAGAAATGTTGTGATTATTGTGAAAACTTTAATAGACCGTCTGCCTGAAGTATTATAAATTTATTAGCCTATATAAATGTTATTTTAGGAGTTTCTGATGATAAAAGTATCGTAATGTCTGTAAATCTTAATTCTTGAAAGTTATGTGGAATCGTGTGGATATTATATGGCTTCACCCGCGTGAATTTCCCACGGGAACAGTGCTTTCTCTCGGGATGAAAGGTGCCTTATGTCAGTGCATGCAAAATTTCAGGAAGATTGGTTCAGTAGATAAAGCGTGAAGAGGTACCTAACAAACAAATAAATAAATAAACAAACTCACTTTCACATTTATAATATTAGTTAGGATTGATTTTTTTTTTCGAGTGACTTTCAACGGCCCCGGCGGGACTGCCCCGGTGACGGGGCCGTTGGAAAAAAAATTTCCAACGGCCCCGGCGGGCCCGGATTTTGCGTTGACGGGGCCGTTGGAAAAAAAAACTACCAACGGCCCCGGCGTGTTTTTTAAATGGGACGGATAGCATAAAAAAATTATAGCATACGCTCTGGTAGTGTATAAAGGGGTGGGGGGGGGGGAAATTGTGTATTATTTTGCAGAAATGATTATATGAAATGAAATTTAAAAAAAGAGTTTGTATGTAACAATCAGTTTTTATTGTTGATAAAAAATAAATATCAACTTGGTATCAACAATCATTTTTTTATTTTTTTTTATTTAACCTATATTGTCCCACTGCTGGGCAAAGGTCTCCCCCACTTGCTTCCAACAAGTGGTGGAAGCAACAATCATATATATATAAGAAAATAAAATACATTATGTGTGTTTTATATTATGACACAGAATACATAATAGTACAAGTATTAAGATAAAAAACTGTCAACTACTAAATATCTTACTGTCTCTGTTGTATTTTTACTCCGTAAACAGTATTAATAACATTTCTACAAAAACACTACCGGAGCGTATGCTTTAAATTTTTATGCTATTCGTCCCATTTAAAAAACACGCCGGGGCCGTTGGTAATTTTTTTTTTCCAACGGCCCCGTCAACGCAATATCCGGGCCCGCCGGGGCCGTTGGAAATTTTTTTTCCAACGGCCCCGTCACCGGGGCAGGCCCGCCGGGGCCGTTGGAAGTCACTCTTTTTTTCGACTGCTTCTGTAGCTGAGTGTACAATGTACATCGGAGCTTTTACGAACGAATGAATTGATACGTAAAAGTTTAATGCGTGCTTTGTTCGACGCTGCAATAAAATGTACGTACGAGTACTTACTTAAATTGTAAGATGTACCCTTACTACCTAATATTTTTAGCTAATATCCAGAACACTTATTTGAACTACATTATTGTGTCTTTTACATTGTAGCTACCGTATTTCATAATATGTAGCAGTTTTATCTTTTAGTGTGTATCTGGATTGAGGGCCCAATTTTTTTATCCTTTCGAAACGAAATAGGATTCGTAGGGCAATTATTTAAAAACTGTAAAAATTAAAGCAATGACCCATACATAAAGGTGAATTAAGCATGTTAACTTGGACCCTCAGTCTAAACGCCTGCAAAAAAATCTCAGAAAGTAAGTACTTAATTTTTATTTTAGACTACTTTTTGCCCGTGGCTTCGCCCGCGTGAATTTCCCACGGGAACTGTGCTTTTTCCCGGGATGAAATGTACCCTATGTCCTTCTCCGTACTTCCAGCTATGTGTATGTATGCGAATTTTCAGGAAGATTGGTTCAGTAGATAAAGCGTGAAGAGGTAACAAACAAACAAAGAAACAAACTCACTTTCGCATTTATAATATTAGTTAGGATTCTTTACCGTGCAAAGACGACATTTTCCGTCACTTTCATGCTACTTACCTGATAACAACAGCTTGGTCCTGTAAAGGCTATCTTATTAATATAGGAACATTGCAAGTTATATAAAAGCTTGTAAAAAACTTGTAGTCCACAATGAGAGGTATGTTTGTTAGACAGGTACATTTAATATTGCGTTTATGAGGAATAGTTTCGCTTCATAACAGAAGTTGTCGCATATTTTGTAGGTTTATGATAGTAAAAAAGTTTTCAGAGGACTTTCCCATCAGTAATTACTAACGATCTTGATGTTGAAAACAAATTAAAAATTCTTTTTTTTTATCTTTATTAAGTATTTATTCAAACTTGCGATTTGGCACGAGTTTAACCTTACAACAAGCCAACTATTTGAAAAGAAAAATAAACAAGATGAAAATATCTAAGTAAGTATATTTTTACACGACTGATCAAAAAAGGAGTGTTATGTTTTCAGGGTTCATGTATCTAAGCAAGTATCTTTATTCCACCATAAGTCCTAAACGGCTTAACAGATTTTGATGTGGAAGGTCTTGGATTACTCCGAGTGTTATAGCTAGCTATGTGAGTTGTCAGTTGTTTTATTTTTTTAATAAATAGCTTTGTTATTTTTTTTTTTTTAAGAAAGTCCATCTATCTTGATGTAAGTGGGTAACCATCCAGACAGTGCTACTAGCATACACGGGAAATTCGACATAATTGAACGAACGTCAAAAGGGACGTAGGTATCAGTTCAGTTCAATACCCATCGTCACAGGCGCTGAAATATGTCCACAATTCAATGCATGGTAAGTATTTACTAAGGATTTATCGGGAGCATATCACACTGTCTTATACAAATTGTAAGTAGTTACCTACTTTTTATATACTACGAGTGAAACTTGCGTTGAAAATAAAAATAAAAGAATCACTGTTAAAACACGCGTATAATTTTGAACTATTAAAAAAATTGACCAATGTCATTTTACAAAAACTGGTGAAGTGACAGCAGAAATGGTTTTACGTACCTGTCGGTTATTTGGAGGAGTGAAAAATTAAAATCTTTACAACACAAAACACACGTAAAACAATTTCTGCTGTCACTTCACCAGCTCTCAATTCGTTCTCCCCTTTTTATCTCCTTGACAGTTCAAAAAAAATCGAACCCAAGATTTAAATTTCAAACATTTTTTTCATAAAGATAACATAGAAAAGAGTTTTGCGTAGAAATAATATCACAAACTAAAATAGACTTGACTTGCAATAACCGACTGGATTTGTAGCGGTGTAACGCTACAGTACAAACTTACTATTGAATAAGTATTGAATACTTAGGCAAGGTACCCAAAAATCCCCTCCAGAAGTTTAGTACCTATATATCTTTGTATTACAATTAGATGCTTATATAAACGTAGAATTTGGTAGTTTCATCTTTTTAAGATCCACCTTTAGTCGTTTTCCTTATGACTTGAGGGTCGTGGACATTATATAATTAAAATGAAACACACACAACGACTATCTTGGCAATGTTAATGAAGTGGTTTGGCATTGCCTTCTCCATTTCACCCAGTAGCCTCACGAATTCACGATGTTTTCCTTCGCCGAAAAACTTTACTTTTTAAGTTAAAAACTATTTAATTCTAGATGTTTAGCCCTTTTATATTACCTTGATGTTTTCGTCTTTCCTTCTTAATATTATAATAAAGTAGCTCTCGCCCGCGGCTTCGCCCGCGTGAATTTCCCACGGGAACAGTGCTTTTTCCCGGGATGAAAAGTACCCTATGTCCTTCTCCGTACTTCCAGCTATGTGTATGCGAAATTTCAGGAAGATTGGTTCAGTAGATAAAGCGTGAAGAGGTAACAAACAAACAAACTCACTTTCGCATTTATAATATTAGTTAGGATTAGGATAGGATGTGGAAATGTGTTTGTTTGCCCTTCATTCGCGTCAAAACAGAGAAATGAATTAATGTGATTGTTAATGTGGGCAACAGCTTAATAATTACGTTAAGTATAGTATTATTAGATGTATTGATAAAGTTTACAATTAAGTCACAAAAAAAAATTTCTGTAAATTAAATATTTATTTTCATCGTCACTGTCGTCATAACGGTGTGACAGTCAGCCGGAAGTAGGAATGTCCGCGCTGACGACGCATTGTTGTCAAATATGAATAAGAATATATTTTTGCAAGTATTTTACCATTTCTACTTACATATCCGATTGAGTGGGCGTCGAACTATCTTTCAAATATTGCTAGGCGATTGAAGGAGCTCTATGAATACAGTTGATTAGATAGATTGGACAAATGTGATTCTTATTTGATTTACTAGCTGTGTGCGAGGTCTAAGTTCGCGGCGAACAACTAGTAGAATAAGTATTGCCATCCAGCGTGGCAATGCTGCCAGCCTCCTGGGCACGCTTTCGCGAGGCAATGACCTGCGGGATATTTTCTACTTATAGTTTTAATTTATTTTTGACCGAGCGAGCGAAGCGAGCGAGGGCTATAATTCAAGTTGGGGCGAAATCACATTGTTTGTACATGTATGTATGTATGTATGTATGTATGTTTGTTCCGCGATAACTCTCGAACCGTTGAATTAATTTTGATGATTTTTAGAATACGTGTAGCACCTATCCATATAATTTTTAAGTTCGTTGCGCAACAAAATCGGTTCAGCCGTTTTTGAGATATACGCATTTTTATGTCGCGAGGTCTAAGCTCGCGGCGAACCACTAGTTTAGTTAAGTTTTAGTTTATTTTTCAGTTTTAGTTTATATTTTAGTTTTTGGCTTATTTACTTGTTTAAGGTTTTATGTTATTTTTTAAAATGGGGTAGTTTTAGTGAATAGAGCATTCAAACAAACAATGAAACTCTTCAGAATGTGTGACTGAATTTCTTACTATTTCTGAATTATTCTACTATAAATTTTAATTCTACTATTAAGTATTTTGTGATTTTACAACCTCAGTGCATTTGCACATTGACCAGTTGGCCATGTTGGACAACAAAGACTGCCTTCCTCCCTTAACAATAAACCACATGTAAGTATGTATTTTTCCTTATAACAACAAGAACTATCCAAGCCTAAATAAAAGTCTTACCTAGTTCTTAATAAGGTGTAGGTATTTTATGAAGTAGGTAATCTAAATCCAAGATAAACCATTATTGCGAATTATTTTCTTAAACTGAAATAGAATTTATGAGGAATTTACTAAAGCCCGCTCTATTCCCATCACGTCTCAGCAAGATGGCTTCCGCGCCGCCATTTTGAGACGACACGCCGCGCGCTGAGAACTGGCGACTTAATGAATATTGGAAACTAATGTTTTAATGGCCATTGTAAAGAAAATATGTTTATTCAGATTTTAAAGACACTATAACTAGACATGCAGACTATAGACACTTATAGCTAGACCATAGAAGTAGGAAGGAAGGGCTGCTGCGCGGAACGGGACCTAATTTTATGAGCAATTTTGGAAATCGCTGGCAGATCTCAGAAGCTGCTAGGGATTACTAAGTATTACAGTCAGATGCAGAGAAACCTGACCCCCTGAGATAGGAATCTGTGACATAGGGTAGGTCCTGTAAACTGTACATATTTAAATAAGAAGTAGGTATACTTATACCGAGTGTTAGGTACAGTCAAACGTCAAAAATGGAGTCATACCTTAAAGATCGTATTGCCTTGCAGGCGCGCAGTCCTTCATTGTGTGCGTAACGTGCATATTACGGACGTATAATTACAATAAGAACATTACTCACACTAAGCTAATTATCATATTACCCACCCTCACCTCACCTAGACACAACTCTGCTGCGTGCTCACTGCTCATGCTGCCTACGTGCTGCCATCTATCAAATTCACGGTATACTAAGTATTAAGAATTATGACACCATCGAGTCTGAGACAGAAGTATAATATACAATACGTATAGTTTATTGTAAAGCAAACTAATAATGGTGAGTATAGCGACACGCAACCAGTTGTTAATTTCACCACAAGTTAATGCATCTGCTAGTCTAATTGGTAGTCGGATAGACTGCAGTTAATATAGGTCCAAGTTCGAGTCACAGTCCGAAACTTAATTTTCATATTATACCCAATTCTTAAGTTTAGAGTAATTTTATATAATGCAAGTAATGTGGTTTATATATATTTGTTATAAAATAAAAATGCACAATAATCATAACAGCTATTTATTCGTGTAAATATATAGGTTTATTATACTTATGTATAATTTATTATTATAAACTTCTGTGCAAATTAAAATTTATATTTTAATCTATTCCCTACCTAATTACAAAATAAAAACCCTAAAATGAACTTAAAAAATAAGCATCTGCAGTAAGCTAAGTATCTGTTTATTTATTTTACTTATTACGAAATTTTACCTTCGCTCTTTGTTAGTAAATATTGAGGTTATAGCTTAAGTATTCGTTTTCATTACGAAAAGAAGATTGAAACTATACCTCAACATTTAACAATTTATATAGAATATGTTTTTTTATACGAAACATAACCTCGTATTCTTTATACAAAAACAAGTAATAAGTATAAAAATAATTTAAATAATGTTATACGAGTAATAAAACCTGATTTGATATTACCTAATAATAGAAAGAAGATAATAGGGTATTACACCATTTTTTAAAAACTGTTTTAAATTAATCCTGAGATCGTAAAGAACTAGTAGAAATTTTGTTAATTTTTTTTAAAACCGAAAATCGCCTTAAAATCTGTTTTTTATTTATGATTTTGAATTTTCGCGCGGAAACGCTAGCCGCCATGCTTTTTCATCTCGTGACGTCACTCGGTTAGTAAACAATACGACTGCGAAAGACCAAGTAATAAGGATTCGTGAAAATAATGAGTTATCATTGGTGTCTTGTGCCTGAATGCAAAAATACAAGTGTAAAAACGCCACAAAAATTATGGATTCAAGTGCCAAGTGATGTAAAAATGAGAAATACTTAAAGTATTAACCATTGGCAGATTTGTACTTTCTGCTTTCACAAAACCGTCTTCCATAGTGAAATAAAGGCTAGAAGTCTACAAACGTGTTAATAACTCGTAAATTTATCAAAATAACAGCGCACAACTTATTTTCAGTAGATTGTTTACTATCGGAATGACGTCACGGCGGGATCCAACATGGCGAATGGCGTTTTAGACATTTGAAAAACAGATTACAAAAGACGATTTTTAAAATGGAATTATAAAATTAAAATTGCAATTTTATGAATAAATATCGACGTTTCTTGTTTACTTTTTTCGAAATCTATTATGAACAAACATTTTTATATTTTTTCTTACATAGTGTAAAATACCCTATTGGAATATACCTACTTAATTAATGAACTCACTAATTCATTTTGAACACCAATCACTAACTCACTATTTTGTATAGGTACCGTTATTGTTTTTCTACACACATTTCAATCACAATAAAGCTGTTCTAAACTTTCATACAGTGAGAAACTGATTCTTCCTTGCTTGCCTCCTATACACCATCAGGCCCCATAGATTTTCTATGGTGTTGAGGTCAGGAGACTGCGCTGGCCAAGGATGATATTTATTTCGGGAAACGAAATAAATTATCCAGTTTTTTGAAGCTTGAAGTGCACGACGAACAGTAGATAAACATCAAATAGATCAGCAAAACGCCTGGTAGGTAAAACCATAGCCTTCATATTCTTCCAACATTATCATTGCTGCTGCTCAGAGATAATAGTCGGTCTTCTGCTTTGCTGCAAGGCTGCGTCAGCAAATCGCTAAGCCCAACGTGTCCTCCACTAAAACAATATTATAATATTTAATTACTTAATATTTTTTATTTAATTTTAAGGCTATCACTTTTGCAAAGCAAAATTATTTATTATATGTCAATACATTAAACATTATATATTATGACTTTATGTTCGATCACAAAACATTACATACCTACACATAGTAATTATCAAAGCTATTTATTAATTTAAAAATACTTACTCTATCCAGTTACTTTCATTAGGAATTGAGGTTATTTTGCTGCCACTATTATGCAAAGCAATACTATATGAATTTCGCTTTGTTTCCATAATATTTTTATTGGTCTGAATTGTCAAGTGTTGGTAAGGTATACTCCACAAATAGATAAATAGGTATCACTAGAAAATAAGTGAATTTGTCTTCATCACAGTTTGCAACTAAAACGGTAATAAATATCTGTCTTTTTTTCATTCACCGTCAAATATTCATTTTTATTGCTGCTCCATACGAATATGGTCGCAACTTCAAAGGAAAAAACTTATTTATGAAACGGGGTAGCGTTTTGATGGCCGATTATTTCCATCTTATTCATACCTGCTGTTCCTCGCATAAGTGCATCACTATCAGTAGTACCTCCGTTTTGACATTAGTGTCGGACACTTTTTATATGGGAGTCCCGTCTCTTTGGAACTATACGGAAACATCGTAGTCAGTCGACATTAGACACACATTAGAATTTAAGAAACAACACATAATCATAAGGTCTTAAGTGCAATTACTGCTTTAATCAATTAGTATGAGAAATTCTGACTGCAGAATTGGATGTAGCTGTACTTTTATTAACGCGATGAACTGGTTGAATTATTATGTACGATGGATAAACCTGAACTTACTGTTATTTAGAAGATATGATGTGTTCGTTTACCACCCAGGGCTCTGCTCCCGTGGGAACTTCGATATATAAAGTAATATTATATTTACCTCAGAGCATTTAGAGCAAAAAGACGAGAGAAATCATCAATCAATATAAGTAAAAAATACTGGGCGTAGGAAGTTGAAATTTAGCATGGTTCCTTAGGGAGTGTAGGGGAGCACTAAGAGAGGATTTCCCACGAAAACAAAGTCCCGAGCCCATGCCAGTCGAAATATATTTTCACAAAAGCTGTTAAAAAGATTTAAATCCGAACGAGCGGATGTGTCACAAGCCATCGTGACGTCAGACGCATGTGATGTGTGACGTCACGCTCCCGGATTGATGGACACACTGCCATACGTTCCGTAACAATAATTTTCTGTGATGTGACATGTAACATGTCGCATTGCGCTCAAAAACGCTTTCTGATAAATTTATAATTCATGTTTTTGTCTGGCAACACAGAGACTAGGTACGTTTACGGATTATTGATCCAAACAACGAATTATAATACTACTAGCTGCACCCCGGGGCTTCGCTCCCGTGGGAATTTCGGGATAAAAAGTACCCTATGTGCTATTCCCGGTATTTTTCTACCCGTATACCAAATTTCATCGAAATCCGTCCAGTAGATTTTGCGTGATTGAGTAACAAACATCCTCACAAACTCACAGATTCACAAACTCACATCCAAACTTTCGCAAAAATATTAGTAGGATTAATTTTGGATATATTTTCTCATATAGTATGAACCTATGAGGAAGCATACCCAAAAGAAAATTTACCCGACCCGACAACCCTTGACAGAATGTCTTGGCTTAGGAGAACCGACCCCACCTAATGTGGGAAAAGGCAAAGAACAAGAAGCAGACTTATTATATATAGTGGCATGGAAGTAATAAGTACTTTGTACAAAGTACTTATTACTTCCATGTATAGTGGTATGTAATAAATTAGTCTATGACTTATACAGATGTCTTATTTCTATGGTGGCTAATATGATAATAGGAACAGACAATCTTACTTACCTACGGCTTTATCTCACAGCATGCAGAATTGCAGAATCGTCTGAACATGGACGATATACAATTTTCTTTGTATATCGTCCGTTCCGTGGCCGTAAAACTCATGGCCTTATAGTTTCACGACTCATGATGATTATTTGTGTTCATGAGGTCTGACCTGAGCTGCAAAAAACAAAATTCATATGCGCTAAACCGCCGCGTGTGCACGTTGCAATAAGATTTTTTGCACAACACATTGTCCTACTTT
The DNA here is from genome assembly GCA_018467065.1 of Ephestia elutella. Taxonomy (NCBI): domain Eukaryota; kingdom Metazoa; phylum Arthropoda; class Insecta; order Lepidoptera; family Pyralidae; genus Ephestia; species Ephestia elutella. The sequence continues at coordinate 5,365,969 of CM031579.1, forward strand.
CGTTGGCAGGATCGAACAGATTTTGTACCGGTTTAGCAACTATTTCTCAAATATCTTTAAAAATATTAGTCTATAAAACTTTTTTCCAAAAAAGTGAACCGACTTCCATAATAAAACTTAAAATCATGAAATAACAATAAAGAAAAATGTATTAGCATGCTACCTACTGAATGAGGTGAAGTCGGTGCCAAGTGCAGGACTATGTAATTGTTTAGCTAGGCATTTTGTATATGTACCTACATGATTCTAATGTTAATTTATATTATTTAATATTAAATTTGGCACCGACTTCACCTCATTCAGTAGGTAGCATGCTAATACATTTTTCTTTATTGTTATTTCATGATTTTAAGTTTTATTATGGAAGTCGGTTCACTTTTTTGGAAAAAAGTTTTATTTTATTATTTTTAGTGCTTCTACACCTTTTCATTTTCTTTAATAAAAACTTAAACTTTTCTTTCACTGGTGGCCGAAAATAAAGAATTAAGAATTCGAAACTTTTCGTCAGTTTGATTTGAAATGTCAGAACATGTCAAATTGTCTATTATTTTTGGCACATAAATAGACCGTGAGCACGCGACGACCAAACCTTCCTTATTTTAAAAATGCTGAATATTTCTCTGCGTGGTATATACGAGTAAAAAATATTAGCGACTAGGTATGAAGTTTGGATCTTAGTTGCTTAAGCAGGTAATATGGAGAGCAAGGATGATTTTTATAGGTATAAAAAGCACCCTTGGGGCCTTCCAAACAAAAATTCAGCTTTTATAAATAACAAATTCAGCTTTTATAATAAAACAAATAATTTAGTAAAGTTACAATGTCTAGCAGGGGTTTATATCTGCACCAATTGCCTGGTAATGGATGGCGTGATTTCTTATATTATTAGGAATAAAATCTTTAAAAATCTTTACTTTAAGGAAATTGAGTTACCACTTTAAATGTTATTGCTACAAATAATCTGCCTAAGTAATCATGATCCTACTTTTATAGTCACTAAATGTTTGGAACATACACAGAAAATCTTTAGTTTTAATAAAATAAGGAAGGGCATGCTATCGCGGGCTTTTGCTCTATAATGCAATGTTGGTATTTTTATATTTTGTTAGGTATCTTTAAAATTACCGAACAGATTCTGACGTGGTTAAAATGGGACCAACTTGGGTATATATCATTACGAATAAAAAAACAATTTCGGAAATCAGTCCACTGTAGGCGGAGAAATCGGCGAACATACATAAAAAAAAAACATACATACATCGAAACATATAACCTCCTCCTTTTTTGGGAAGTCGGTTGAAAAACAAAAGTGCTCGGTTAAAACTTTAATATAGTGTTAGCTGACTGAAGATTTGAAAAAAAGAATGTCCTGTCAAGATGCAGCATGAACCCTTCAGTCTGCAGTAGTCTGTGGTAGACTGCATCAGCGATGGGTTGTGATGGTTGTTTAGTGCGCGTAGCTTTACATAATGTTTATGTGATCTATTGTGTTTCCATGTATAAAGTGTAGAAATATGATCCATGTATTATAAAAGGGGTTTGTAAACATAAATCTACGAGTTTTATTCAGAGTAGATAAGATCAGAAGTGCGTTTCGAATCATTCATTCATATTAAAACCGCGCCAAATCACGGATCATTTTTTCCTTGGAAAATGGAACGTGTTTTGTTTTTCTTAAATATTTGAAATATCGTGACCATCGCGATTCAATTGTTTTTTTAGAATTGATTTAGTCCGCTGTACGATGTTCTTATTTTTCCATGGATTTTATTAGTTTGAGTTTTAGCGCACTTTTCATGTTACTTATTTTGGAATCAAAAAATATTTAAAAATATATAAATGTTGGATAGTGAGTTGAGATTGATGAATTCACTTATCTTGAAAATCAATTTAATTGTAGTTTGCATTGTTGCATGCAGATAATTTTGCAATAGTTGTGGTCGGATATTACCTCTACCACATGATGGGATCCGTTAAATGCGTTTGATTTTGAATTTACCATCACAACCTTGCGCTGGAAGCTACACGCCACCACCACAGCGTTTGTGGTGTGCCGGTACAGGAGTCATACCAAGTCATATAGGAACTTCGTGATGATGTTCGTTGACGGTACGAACAGGATTGTTGGTGTACTTTCTTCTTAGATTCAAGTAAGATCGAAACATTATTGCATTTCAAACAAAGGTTTAAATGTGATTTGTTTGGTGTGCAGCAGTAGATGCGCTTGTATTGGGTCGTTTTAAGATTTCTTACAATGTGATGCTAAGCCTAAGACGTGGTTAAACGATTGGGTGATCAATGGCTGATCATGTACAAATAAGTTCATTTTGTTGTTTTGTTTTGGCAAATTAATAAATAAAGGTTAGACCTTAAGGTCTGATTATTTGATAGCCATAATATATTCGCCACGTAATGTTAAGTAGTAAAATGTCCTATATTTTAATATTGTCCAATAGTTAAAACTACCAATGCAAAATTACAATCGAAATGTTTAATTGAGGTTTTGTCGGTTTAATTACAACAAAAGTGCACCAACTATCAGCAATCCTGTTTGTTCGTCTAGCGCTATACTATGTATGTATGGCTTGATACGGCGATAACAACTAATCGCAAAGATTTTGGAAACTCCTTTATTATTATTTGAGCTGATTGAGGTCAGTAAGGCCGAGTGGTAAAAACATGAAAGCCTGGGGGCTTCCATGAAATTACAAAACTAACGAATATCGGTAAGTTCGCCAGTTTTTGGGGATGGTGAGCTGCTTTTATGAGTACATTACAATACAAGGCGTATTTGTACGCTGGGGTTGAACCGAGAAAACTGCTCTTATTTTAAATTCCTTGGAAATTGAGGTAAACCATACAAGATCCGACGTTTTATGAAAGGCTGGTGAAGCTCACTCTTATTTTACTAAGCAGTTACTGAAGGGCATTGAGAGAACTATTTTATTTTATTTATTTTATTTTATTTCATTTCATTTCATTTCATTTCATTTCATTTCATTTCATTTCATTTCATTTCATTTCATTTCATTTCATTTCATTTCATTTCATTTCATTTCATTTCGTTTCATTTCATTTCATTTCATTTCATTTCATTTCATTTCATTTCATTTCATTTCATTTCATTTCATTTCATTTCATTTCATTTCATTTCATTTCATTTCATTTCATTTCATTTCATTTCATTTCATTTCATTTCATTTCATTTCATTTCATTTCATTTCATTTCATTTCATTTCATTTCATTTCATTTCATTTCATTTCATTTCATTTCATTTCATTTCATTTCATTTCATTTCATTTCATTTCATTTCATTTCATTTCATTTCATTTCATTTCATTTCATTTCATTTCATTTCATTTCATTTCATTTCATTTCATTTCATTTCATTTCATTTCATTTCATTTCATTTCATTTCATTTCATTTCATTTCATTTCATTTCATTTCATTTCATTTCATTTCATTTCATTTCATTTCATTTCATTTCATTTCATTTCATTTCATTTCATTTCATTTCATTTCATTTCATTTCATTTCATTTCATTTCATTTCATTTCATTTCATTTCATTTCATTTCATTTCATTTCATTTCATTTCATTTCATTTCATTTCATTTCATTTCATTTCATTTCATTTCATTTCATTTCATTTCATTTCATTTCATTTCATTTCATTTCATTTCATTTCATTTCATTTCATTTCATTTCATTTCATTTCATTTCATTTCATTTCATTTCATTTCATTTCATTTCATTTCATTTCATTTCATTTCATTTCATTTCATTTCATTTCATTTCATTTCATTTCATTTCATTTCATTTCATTTCATTTCATTTCATTTCATTTCATTTCATTTCATTTCATTTCATTTCATTTCATTTCATTTCATTTCATTTCATTTCATTTCATTTCATTTCATTTCATTTCATTTCATTTCATTTCATTTCATTTCATTTCATTTCATTTCATTTCATTTCATTTCATTTCATTTCATTTCATTTCATTTCATTTCATTTCATTTCATTTCATTTCATTTCATTTCATTTCATTTCATTTCATTTCATTTCATTTCATTTCATTTCATTTCATTTCATTTCATTTCATTTCATTTCATTTCATTTCATTTCATTTCATTTCATTTCATTTCATTTCATTTCATTTCATTTCATTTCATTTCATTTCATTTCATTTCATTTCATTTCATTTCATTTCATTTCATTTCATTTCATTTCATTTCATTTCATTTCATTTCATTTCATTTCATTTCATTTCATTTCATTTCATTTCATTTCATTTCATTTCATTTCATTTCATTTCATTTCATTTCATTTCATTTCATTTCATTTCATTTCATTTCATTTCATTTCATTTCATTTCATTTCATTTCATTTCATTTCATTTCATTTTATTTTATTTTATACATTCGGAAGACCAACAGCTAGATTAATATAATAGTAACAATATACAAATTTCAAAGCCAATTATAAGTCTTCACATATAATAACACACTAGAAATTTTGAATTTTCGGGAACGCCAACAACATATTCAGATAATCACAGAACATCATCAGGAATGCCAAGTATCTACAGGCTACAAGTAACATATATGTAACATGTAAATATTATAATAAATGATTTGTAATGAACATTATAAACAAAGGTCCTGGATTTTAGTGCATAATACTATACGAACTTAATTAAACCTAAAGAAAAATAAATTAAACAAAAATAAGAAACAAACTAACGTTCAAAAAATTTGCCATACAATAAACGTTTAGCCCTGGCTGGAGTTGTATTAAAAATATCAAGATCTAAGGTTTTGGAAACAGTGTTGAACAGTCTACCTGCTCGCCATAGGAATGAAGGAGAATAATGCCGAAGAGATTTGGCGGGAACTGAGAAATTAAGCTTAGACAATAGCTCTGGGGAATCTACCAATCCAGTCGTCAACTTTAACAGATAGGTGATATCCGCAACTTCACGGCGTAAATTTAGGGGAACGAGATGATGCTGCTTACACAGTGGAACATAATCTAATGTATTATAATTAATTTTAAGACGGTAACACAAATGTTTAATGAATTTCATTTGGATCCTTTCAATCCGATCAATATAAACTTGGTACCTAGGATTCCAAACCTGTGAGGCGTACTCAACGTTACTCCTCACAAAAGCGCAGTACAGAATTTTTAGGGTTTTAACAGAGCGAAAAGAAGATGCGCAGCGCAATACGAAACCAAGTGCTTTGGATGCTTTTGCCACCACCTTGTCAACGTGGTCTTCAAATATTAATTTATCGTCGTGATAAACGCCCAGATCCCTTACACAAGTATTCCGCTGCAATGACTCGCCTTTGAGAGTGTACGAAAAGGAAATTAAGTTTCTTTTCCTAGTGAACGTAACAACACAGCATTTAGATGAGCAGTTTTTAGATCTCGCTTGCATGACGTTCTTGATAATATCTCCTGACAGAGGCATTGCAGATTTTAAGAAGAGAGAGAGCGCCCGAGCTTCTGATCGTCGTTGTTGTGTCGACAACAATGTGGTGTTGCTAACCTTAACTTGTACTTTTTCTGTTGAAAGTTTTGTTTTGGTCAGTCAAGGTTCCCAAAGCACTGGGAAGAAGATTCTGGGATGCGTGGCTCCTACAAGGTCATGCGCGTGTTAGATATTTAAATTCTTACTATGAATATTGGTTAACTTATTTATGTTTATTTTAATATAAATACTCTTTCATTTGTAAATACCAAGTTAATAATTGAGTAGGTAGCTATATTTTACATGTTGTCGTGATTCGGTTTGTGAGGTGGGTAGATTTAGTTTATAAAAGGCGTTTGCCAATAGTCGTCTGATTCACTTTTGATGGGGGAGTCGAGGTGTGAGGACATAAAGATAAGTACTATGTATTATGTTAAGTAGATATAGTTATCCTAATTTATACTGTTATGCTGTTGCATTGTCATATGAATATTTCTTTGTGTTTAATGATATTTCATATGAAGTATCCCATCTGGGGTATTTATAGTAATAAATATAACTAATATCATGATAGGGACCAATACTGTTCTAATGAGTTTCTTTCGGGATTTCTTCTCAGCAGTGGTCGTTACGAAGTCCTAGTAGTCTTTAGCTTTGAAATTAAGGTTCAATCTTATAATAAACATTTGAACCTGTTTGTATCTTTTCTTTATTTGAATTACCTACCTCTACCTACATTATGAATTTAGTAATAGAGTAAAAGTACAAGTATATTCATACAATTATAGTCATTTATTGAATTTATTATATAACATAACATATGTATATAAATATACATATAAAACTATATACTTTTAACTGTGTTTCTAACATCAGAAGTGTGGATAGATTCCAGCTTACATAAACTAATCATTTTTTATTTTTCCTTAGTGACGCCTTTTCATCGCATCGATGAAACAAAGACTTCGCTTTGCCGATTTTCGACCCTGACAAGAGTGACAACCGCGACGCCGCCGTTACGGCGCAGAGGTGTGGTGCAATCGAGTCGAAGCCCTCAGAGCTGAGCTAGGATGAAGCCAGATCCAACAGGCAGCTATAGACGGTAAGGCCTTTCGGGGCTATGCTCTATTCGGAAGCCTGAAGCAGGCTGAGCTTTGAACATTTGATAATTTTAAGAAAAGTGTAGTTAGTAGTAAACTTTGCTATCTATAAGTCATTGAGCGATGTTGTGCATCCAATGTTAAAAATAAATTATTTTATTTTAATTGCAATGTAACCGCAAAATTAGAATTGTCTGATAACCTTATGAATTTTGCATATTTGTGAGAATGAAAAGAGAACTAATTTGATTTTAGTTGCAATGTACCCGCAAAATTAATATTGTCTGAAAACCTTATGAAATTTACATATTAGTGAGAATGAAAAGAGAACTAATTTTATTTTAGTTGCAATGTACCCGCAAAATTAAAATTGTCTGAAACCCTTACGTTTACATATTTGTGGGAATGAAAAGACAACTTACCTAATCCTACATGTTTTAGCAGTAAGGATATGCAAATAAATGTTGGACATTGTACATGCTATTTTACACAATTTCATAAACTGATACAATAGAATGATAATGAAATTCGTTTCTAGTTAATCTTAATTATTTATTTTATAGTATAATAACGTCCTTAGCATAGGTCTAGCTTGTCGAATGTCAGATTAGCCGAACGGTTTATTGAGTGTTCAGCGATCTATCAATTCATTTATTTATTTTACCTTTGTTTATATTTTGAAGAAATGCTGTACATTACTCATAGTATTTTGGGTTTGAAGAAAACGATTTGTATTATTTTTGAACACATTTATTATCTACCTTCTGTTTAGTATAAATCAAATGATTTTGAGATATGACAAAAGTTAAGTGATTGAGAACATATTTTTAATGTTGAATACTGATGGTGTTAAAAACGATTAAAACGTTATATATTTTGATGATGTTGAAAACGTTTGATGCGTTTCTTATATTGATGGTGTGGAAAAGAAAACTTACAGATTAAAGATATTGGTATTGAAAACGTTTAAAACGTTATATATTTTGATGATGTTGAAAACGTTTGATGCGTTTCTTATATTGATGGTGTGGAAAAGAAAAGTTACTGATTAAAGATATTGGTATTCAAAACGTTTAAAACGTTATATATTTTGATGGTGTTGAAAAAGTTTGATACGTTACTTGTATTGATGGTGTGGAAAAGATATAACTAAACCTAAGTTATTGGTAATGAAACTTATTATTTATTGATTGTACTGATAACGTTTGATACGTTGAAAGTTATATTTATAATTATTATTTATTTATATTTTGAAAACGTTTATAACGTTACATGTTTTGATGTTGTTGAAAATATATAAGTGAATGTTAAGTATAGATTTGAGTTATTGGTGATGATAACGTTTGATACGTTACAAAATGGTGTTCAAAAGATAAAAGTAATAAGTAAAGATTTGTTATTGGTATTGATACCGTTTGATACGTTACAATTATTTATGGTATTTAAAATACATTAGTAAAATGTAATAAGTTAAGATTTAAGTTATTGGTGTTAATACCGTTTGATACGTTACAAATATTAATGGTCTTGAAAAGAGTGTTGTTTACGTTTGATACGTTACTAATATTGTTAGTGCTGAAAGATAACAGTAATAAGTAAAAATTTAAGTCATTGTTGTTGATAATGTTTAATACGTTATAAATTATTGATGGTGTATAAAATGTTTTGATACGTCAAGTATATTGATAAGTTGTTAAAAAGTAATATGTTAAGTATTGAATTGAGTTATTGTTGTTGATAACTACGTTAAATATATATTGGATGGTATTGAAAATGTTTAAAATGCTACTAATATGAATGTTTATTAATTAATTAGTTTCTATTGTGTTGAATATGGTATTATTCTTGATTTATATAAATTTTCTTTAAAGTACTTCGAGAACGAAGTACATGTCAGTATGGCCGTGTTAGATATTTAAATTCTTACTATGAATATTGGTTAACTTATTTATGTTTATTTTAATATAAATACTCTTTCATTTGTAAATACCAAGTTAATAATTGAGTAGGTAGCTATATTTTACATGTTGTCGTGATTCGGTTTGTGAGGTGGGTAGATTTAGTTTATAAAAGGCGTTTGCCAATAGTCGTCTGATTCACTTTTGATGGGGGAGTCGAGGTGTGAGGACATAAAGATAAGTACTATGTATTATGTTAAGTAGATATAGTTATCCTAATTTATACTGTTATGCTGTTGCATTGTCATATGAATATTTCTTTGTGTTTAATGATATTTCATATGAAGTATCCCATCTGGGGTATTTATAGTAATAAATATAACTAATATCATGATAGGGACCAATACTGTTCTAATGAGTTTCTTTCGGGATTTCTTCTCAGCAGTGGTCGTTACGAAGTCCTAGTAGTCTTTAGCTTTGAAATTAAGGTTCAATCTTATAATAAACATTTGAACCTGTATGTATCTTTTCTTTATTTGAATTACCTACCTCTACCTACATTATGAATTGAGTAATAGAGTAAAAGTACAAGTATATTCATACAATTATAGTCATTTATTGAATTTATTATATAACATAACATATGTATATAAATATACATATAAAACTATATACTTTTAACTGTGTTTCTAACACGCGCGCCGCCACATCATCGGTACAAGATCGATTGGTTGGCTGGCTCATACGAGATGCACTGACCAGAGGCAGCTGCTGAACACATGGTGCAGAAGCAGTTCCTGGCCCCGACAATGTGGCCGTGGCCCCGACCTTGTGGCACCTGTTGGCTCCGACAATGTAGCCGTGGCTCCGACACTGTAGCCATTGACCCCGACAATCTGGTCGTTGCCCCGACAATGTGGCATTCGTAGTTGCTGAAGACGAAAAGTCTGAAGCATTGATTGGTCCCTATATTGAGGTACCTGTGTGAGATCGATCTGTTGGCCGGCTGACCTGAGAGAGCTGCTGAAGACACATGGGCGGAGGTGGCTCTTGGCCCCGACAGTGTGGCCGTTGACCCCGACAGTGTGGTCATTGCCCCGACACTGTGGCACCCATTGGCTCCGACATCGTAGCCGTTGCCCCGACAATGTGGCATTCCTTGACCCCGACAATGTGGTATTCCTTTACCCCGACAATGTGGTCATTGGCCTCGACGTTGTGGCCGCTGCCCTGACATCGTGGCACTATTTGATTTTCTGTTCTAATGTTTGTCATAACATTGTCGTTGACATATAAAATTGTCAATGCTAATGTTATTTTCTTTCAGCTATTTATTAACTGCCTGTTTTAATGCCAAACATTGTCGTTGACGGTTGATATCCGTATCTCCGTCAATGCTTATGTTATTTCCTTTCAGCTATTCAACGCTTGTATTGATGTCTGTCATAACATTGCCGTTGACATATTGGATTGTCAATGCTAATGTTATTTTCTTTCAGCTATTTATTAACTGCCTCTATTAATGTCATTACATTACCGTTGAGATATTGAATAGTCAATGCTGATGTTGTTTCCTTTTCAGCATACTAATACGTTTTTCTGTCTGAAATGTTAACGCTATTTACCTTTCAGCATGCTAATATGATTTTCTATCTAGAATGTTAATGATATTTCCTTTTCAGCATGCTAATATGATTTTATTTATGTAATGTTAACGCTAATTCCTTTTCAGCATGCTAATACATTTTTCTATCTAGAATGTTAATGATATTTCCTTTTCAGCATGCTAATACGATTTTGTTTGTGAAATGTTAATGCCATTTCCTTTTCAGCATGCTATTGATTTTATTTCTGAGATGTTAATGTTATTTACTTTTCAGCATGCTAATGCGATTTTCTTTCTGGAATGTTAATGCTGTTTACTTTTCAGCATACTAATATGATTTACTTTCCAGAATGCTAATGCAATTTTCTTTTCCAAATGTTAATGTGATTTTATGTTCCTTGTATGCTGTGTGTCCAATATTCTGGTCTTGTTCCAATTGATAACTGAATTAGTATTTAGAGCTTTTCCTTTGAAATGAAATAAGTTTAGTTGCAAATGTTAAAAGTCGATGTTTAATAATTTACAGTCAATGCTTTCCTAATGCTTTCTTTTTGATTTGAAATGACCAATTTAACAATGGAATGATAAATATGGAACCGTTGGATCCTTGCCTATGGATGATGATTAATATTGATCTTCTCTCATACTCAGAAGGACCTTATTTCACCTAATGGAGTTCAAGCTGACGAGGACGTTCAGCTGTCAGGAACGGCCGTGTTAGCTGACTGAAGATTTGAAAAAAAGAATGTCCTGTCAAGATGCAGCATGAACCCTTCAGTCTGCAGTAGTCTGTGGTAGACTGCATCAGCGATGGGTGTACGACATGGCCTTAACTATAAGTGGGCTTATAATTGATAGGAAACCATTATTAAAAATAATACAATTAGGTACTTTTTGAAGCCATCTGTATTTATTTAAAATCGAAATCCAAAATATAAAAAACGATCCTCCTTTTTGTTTATTCTTGACAGCATGACGAATAGAAGTACCTTGTAGCCGACGCAATAAAAAACTAGATGACTTGAATACGCGTTTATTGTAGACACATTAGAAAAAGATTAAACTTAGCTCACAGACACGTAGTAGGGCAAGATCTCATGGAATTCTCTCGAAACATCGAACTACCTTAATACCAGAAATAAAAAATAATATATTGCAACCGCGTTTAAGGCGGTTCTGCCGTTGCCCAACAGATGGCGTTACGAGTTGCAAAGAACAAATATAAATTTATGAAAACATACATTTTTGGCATAAACAAATAAAATAAAAAACAAAATAAATCCTAAGTGCGTCGCCTACATACCTATTATTCTAGAATATTCTAGATAGATACAGATTTCATTTAAATAGTATTTGATAGATCTAAGCACCGGCCAGTGGAGGGGCGATGCGTATGGGCACTCGAACGCAGATGATGTCTTCGTTGGTGGCGTCATCAACGACCCTGAGCTCTACGGGAGCGGAGGTTCCCTGGAACAACAGATGAAATCGTTAGATCCTGAATATAAAAGTTCATGAGGATATCTATTAATCTTACAAATATCCAGATCTTAGAGTAAAGACCCAACGATAGTATAATTTAACACAACCTAGCATTTGCCCGCGGCTTCGCCCGCCTGAATTTCACACGGGAACAGTGCTTTTTCCCGGGATGAAAGGTACCCTATATCATTCTCAGTACCTTCTAACTACGTGTATGCGAAATTTCAGGAAATTTGGCCCAGTAGATAAAGCGTGACGAGGTAACAAACAATAAATTTATAATATTAGTTAGGATAGGTACACATGCTTATAGTCAAACATTCAGGACCCAGGACAAATAAAATTGAATCTAGGCGTATTGGACTTACCACCGGGAAGAATTCCTCAATATGCAGCTTAAAGGTGTAATGCAGGAATTCCCCTTCGTTGACGGGGCAAGAGCCTTTGTTTAAGAAGTTGCAGGTTTTAGCAGCCTCCCCCAGGTCGTAGGGTATAGGGATGCTGATGGATGCGACGGTCAAGTAGAACGTAGCTAGGGAGCTCATCGAGTTCAATGATCGAGCTGAATCAAAAATAAACGTGTTGAACTACTATTGTAGGCTCTGAACAGAAAATGTAATACTCATGTAAAACTCAAGCAAACCAACACTACTCTGTTTTTTATCATTATGAAACAAATGGCTGGGTTGCACCGTCCATAGACACAGAATGAAAAAAATCATTCTTTAATAGACATAAACTTGATTGTCAAATGAAGCCCAAAAACCTATGCCAAAACCGTTCATAATAGTGTGCTCCAAATTCAATTTTGTAACAGATTGTTTACAAATTCTATGGAACCAAAAATGTCAAACTTGACAAAAATGAGCTTCACAGAAGATCAATATCTGACATCCCGCTTCCTTAGCTGTCTGTGTCTCTAAGTAAAATTTAAAAAAAATAGTTCTAGCTCTATGGTACCGTCTTACTTTGACATAATTTTAAGGTATTGAATAGCATGACAAAAGTAAATGTTACTGTTTATGTAAACTTTTGATACTTTGAATGAGTTTACTTTGATACTAAGCCTCAAAACATCAATTTCGGTACAACCCATCATTTTCAAGCTTTATAAAACTTCTAAGAAAAATCTGACACCAGCGTTATCTTAAATAACACGCTCGATGAAAGAAGGAATGACGAAAGAACTTACGAGCCCTGAAGAAGGCGTGTAGCACGAAGTCTTGCCGCTGCGGTAGCACGCAGGGAGCTGTCTCACAGCCCTCGATGTAAGTGTGCAGGGGGAGGTTGCCGCTACTCACAGTGCCTGAAATACACACACATTGACAATGACAACACACAAAAGTGTGGCCCTTCTATTAAGTGTCAACAACTAGGTCTAGCTTAGGTAGGACTTACTTTTCTGTGCCACTACTATTGCAGAAAATAAACATTTTTCATTTTTTCACATCTGTGTTAAATCTATCTGGGGTTTCACTCCCTTGGGTATTTCGGGATAAAAAGTACCCTGAATTTGTGTTAGATCTACAATAGGTACCAAGACAACTTCAGTAAACATGTCCGAGGCTTCGCTCTCTTGGAAATTGGAATCGGGATAAAAGTACCATAAGTGCTATTCTAGGTTACTATTGTATACCATATGTCATTGAAATAAAGTAGATTTTGAAAATAAAGTTATATTTAAGTACTTACATGAGGAAACCTGTGTAGACTGCGCATGAGCACCCACCAACACTGCACAAACAAGCACAACTAAACGCAACATGGTGTTTGAAGTTTTTGTTGTTGCTAACCGAGTAGTGATTCTCGAGTTAGAGAATTGTGAATGTAACTGATTAACAATTAATTTTCGTTTATATATAAATTGATAAATAAATCTGATTCTAGCAAGATTATATCAGTAGGTGTTACTACTACCTACGTGTAATTAGCGGAACTCAAACATTTGATAACATTAAACAATATCAGCGGTGAACCCGGTTTTCCAAGTCTAGTCCTTCCGTTATTAATATTATTGTTTGTTTGTTTGTTTGTAGTATCTTTATTGTACTAAGGACACATAATTCATAGTAACATAAATAGGAAGGTAATACAATGGCGGACTTGTCCCATGAAGGGATCTCTTCCAGTCAACCAGCGATAGATTGAGAGGAATATTTACTCAATAAAAGGGTAGACTTATTTAGTATTATTCTTAATCTCTTACTTTCTCAACTAGCTTTTGGCCGCTGTATCACCCGCGAAAATTCGTTTTAGGATTTTTATTTTTTTAAGAAAGAACCATCAATATTTCCGGAATAAAAACTACCCTATGTGCTAATCTATGACTTCCTTAACCCTCCAGTCAAAATCTCATCAAAGTCGTACAAGACGTTTTGAAGATTATTCTGGATAAGTCAAAATATAACAAAGATGTTTGGGTCTATTAGATTGCCGTTGTAGGTTTCTTTAGTGTCACCTGAACCCTGAATTTTGGGTTGTGACCTGGAGTCAGATCTTTACTCTTTGTGGTATAGATAGAGTCTTAAGCCTTTATCTATACATATAATAAAACAGTAAAAATATTTTGTCTGTAAATTTAGTATTTTTGACTGAAATGGATAGAGGGACACTTAAAAAGCTATACATATAATAAAACAGTAAAAATATTTTGTCTGTACATTTAGTATTTTTGACTGAAATGGATAGAGGGACACTTAAAAAGAATAATAGGAAGCAAAAAAATTTTTTGGAATTTCTTGTCTGTCTGTCTGTCTGTATGTATGATCACGCTTATCTCCGAAAGTACTGAACCGATTTGAATGAAACTTTTTTTGTTGTGTAGCTATTAAGCCTAGGCAACATTTAGGCTATAATTGATTTTGAAAATTGGAACACCCGATGAAGAACCAAAACAGAACAGTAAAACTATAAGAAATATGGAAATGGTGGCTTAACAAAAGTCGTTCAACCTGATGAGCATTTTCTGCTGACGTATAAAAATTGAAGATCTGGAACATCTAATGAAGAACTGCAAGAGACCAGCTACACTATATGGAAAGGCGCCTTAGCAAAACTTGATTAATCTGATGAACATTTTCTGTAGACGTATAAAAATAGAAAATTCGAAACATCTGAAACAGTTTGGAACACAAAAAGATTTTTCATCTAAGGGAAACTCACGCGGGCGAAGCCGCGGGCGACAGCTAGTTTATACCTAAAGGCAATTTTGTTAGGTCTCATTTAGATAGATTTCTGAATTCATACAAAAATTTAAAATTCGATTTATCTTTATTACCAGAAATATTTGATTCCAAAATAGATGCTGGAAAGAATAGATATTAGAATTGTCCACGTCTAAATAATATTGATTCGATGCCAATAAATTATATACTTAGAGAAATATCTTCATCTTCTTTCCAAATCTACCTATCACATCGGTGTCTTTCTCAACCATAGCATTGGCAAAATCTTCGTTTGGTTAAACGATGAAGGCATAAAATTACAAGTGATTTCATGAAATTTAGTAGGGTTCCTACACCTCCTTCTTAAGTCGTATTTCTCACGACTGAGAGTCGTCGTCGAATGAAACACACACAACGTCTATCTTGGCGATGTTTATGGAGTGGTTTGCCATTGCCTTCTCCATTCACACACTAGCTTGCAGCTTTCCTTACAATGTTTTCCTTCACCGGAAGCAAGTGGTGGTCGATGAAAACTACCATACATGAATCAGATTGGTCTACAAACTCATGTAGCACGGGCAGGATTCGAACCTGTGATCTTTGCAGTCACAGGTGGGCGTCCTAAACACTCGGCCACCACCGCTTCAGGGTTCCTTAAGGAATTGAGCATAACCAGCATTGAAACTTGACCTTGAATTTGGAATAAGAAACAAATAAGTGCAGGTAATAATAATAATTTTTAGTTATTATGTTTATTTTTTAGTAGTTTTAATATTAGATTTTAGTTTTCTTAGTTAATTTAGTGTTAAATGTTAATATTAATGTAAATTGTTATTGAATAAACTTTTTGTATAAATTCACGTTTAAGAAAAAAGTGCAGGTAAAGACAGTTTCTTAATTAATTACTGTAGTTACTGCTAAAGAAAAAAATTGTAATCATTACATGAATCACGAAAATCAAATTCAAACAAAATAAGATAATATCTGAAACACCTGCGGATTATCTTTAGATAACGATTATCAATTCGTAATTATTTTATGCTCAATGAAATATATTGTTTCACTCAGTAAGAAGCACAAATTGAAACATGTTGCGTTTGGTTGTTTTATCTGCTCTCCTTGTTGGAATTAAAGGACAAACTACAGAGGTGTCCTCATGTAAGTACAAATCTATTATCCTAACTAATATTAATAATGCAAATGTGAGTTTGTTAGTTTATTTATTTGTTTGTTTTCACGCTTTATTTACTGAACCAATCTTCCTGAAATTTCGCATTTACTTAGTTGGAAGTACTGAGAAGGACATAGGGTACTTTTTATCCCGAAATTCCCGAAGCCCAGGGCACAGCTAGTAGGTATATAATTGAACGCTGGCTGGCTCATTGGGATATCGACTATTATCGACGCAGTGACGAAACCGCTAAACGAAGAAACTTGGCATTTTGCAGAGAGGTTCCTTATATCGTGTGATGTAAGTGGGCACTATACCTCCAGGTGGCAAAGCCAGTTTGTGAATTTGTGAGTTTGTGAGGATGTTTGTTACTCAATCACGCAAAATCTACTGGACGGATTTCGATGAAATTTGGTACAGAGGTAGATAATGACCTGGAATAGCACATAGGCTACTTTTTATCCCGGGAAAAAGCACTGTTCCCGTGGGAAATTCACGCGGGCGAAGCCGCGGGCAAAAGCTAGTCTGTCATAAATTTAAATTGTATTGATTCATATTCTATTCTTCATTTTTGGATGTCATTCTTGACCCAGTTTCTATCGCTATCCAGTTTATATAAGTTACTTTCATTGTGAAGCTAAAATAATACTGTTTTAAATGGTTTTAAATATTATAAAACTATAGATCCTTACAGGGTCTTTTTCTTATATCAATAAAATACTATTATCTACATCTACCCTGAGGTTTACTATTATTTGGAGTCTTCACCAATGCTCCATAGCTTCTCCAGGTCTCTTTTTTTCCTTCTCCAACTCCCATCGACATTAAATTTATAACATAACGCAAAACGAGAAGTTTTCTTTCCCTTTTCTCTAAGGAGGTGAAATGGTAAAAACAAAATTCACGCGGGCAAAGCCGAGGGCAAAAGTAATCCTTACTAATATTATAAATGCGAAAGTGAGTTTGTTTGTTTGTAACCTCTTCACACATTATCTACTGAACCAATCTTCCTGAAATTTCGCATACACATAGTTTGAAATACTGAGAAGCAAAAAAAAAAACTAAAAAAAAAAAACTTGAAACATCACTGTTCCCGTGGGAAATTCACGGGCAAAAGCTAGTAAGTAATAAAACAGTGAGTTTTCCTCTCAAATCCTATAAAGTAAACATTATAGTTTTTAGTAATCTGTGACCTGTGTAGTAGAATCATAGCGAACATAGAGTAATCTGTGTAGTAGAATCATAGCGAACATAGAGTAATCTGTGTAGTAGAATCATAGCGAACATAGAGTAATCTGTGTAGTAGAATCATAGTGAACATAGAGTAATCTGTGTAGTAGAATCATAGTGAACATAGAGTAATCTGTGTAGTAGAATCATAGCGAACATAGAGTAATCTGTGTAGTAGAATCATAGCGAACATAGAGTAATCCGTGTAGTAGAATCATAGCGAACATAGAGTAATCCGTGTAGTAGAATCATAGCGAACATAGAGTAATCTGTGTAGTAGAATCATAGCGAACATAGAGTAATCTGTGTAGTAGAATCATAGCGAACATAGAGTAATCTGTGTAGTAGAATCATAGGGAACATAGAGTAATCTGTGTAGTAGAATCATAGCGAACATAGAGTAATCTGTGTAGTAGAATCATAGCGAACATAGAGTAATCTGTGTAGTAGAATCATAGTGAACATAGAATAATCTGTGTAGTAGAATCATAGTGAACATAGAGTAATCTGTGTAGTAGAATCATAGCGAACATAGAGTAATCTGTGTAGTAGAATCATAACGAACATAGAGTAATCTGTGTAGTAGAATCATAGTGAACATAGAGTAATCTGTGTAGTAGAATCATAGCGAACATAGAGTAATCTGTGTAGTAGAATCATAGCGAACATAGAGTAATCTGTGTAGTAGAATCATAGCGAACATAGAGTAATCTGTGTAGTAGAATCATAGTGAACATAGAGTAATCTGTGTAGTAGAATCATAGCTCAGCTTGAGCTGAGCTATGGTTCTACTAATTACAAACGTACAATCCTCAAAAGCCTAAGAAATTATATTGTTGTAAGATCTTGTAGATTTATTAAAATCTCTTTGGTTTTTGAGACACAATTGATTCATTTCATTTTTTTGAGATACGACTTTAACGTTACTAACTACAAAGTGGGATCGGTCGCCTTTTTAACAAAGGACAATGCCGATTCGACTATGAGAAGTGGCGTCTTTTTTTTTTCGCGCGGCCACTAACCGAACTATGTTTTTCTAATAGGTAATAGCATAATAAACAAAACTTAGTATGGCATATATAACTCTAAACTCAGTCCGAACTGAGTTATTGGGGTTAGAAAATGTTAAATATTCAAATGTTTTTGAGGCGATTTTCGTCATATGGGAGCAAGTTCAATAAAAATATGTAACAAAATAATTATCTTTGGACATTTTTTATTACCACTATAATCCTTTGAGGCCTTACACGCCGTAACTCCCTCCCCCCTCCTGGCAGCTGCACACATTGTTCGACGTTTGAATTCGTACCAAGGCATTTAGGATATGATCATATAACCAGAGAAGAAGTTATAAGGCGTTGCCTTGCGATACCTAAAGCCTTATTCGGTGGTGAAAATCCCAACGACACGGCTATAACAATTCATGATGGAACGTATATATATTTGCAAAAAAGTAGTAATTATTCTTTCCAACGTAAATCATACAGTTTGCATAAATTCAGGCAGCTATACAAACCATACTTATTGGTTTGTCCAGATGGCCATATTATAGATATAGTCGGGCCATACGATGCAACAACATCTGATGCTACTATTTTAAATGGTATGCTTCAAAGACAAAACGATCCAATTAACTGGTTTTTTAGACCAACTGATGTTTTTATATTAGATCGGGGCTTTAGGGATGCTGTAAATGCAGTTGAGTTAGCAGGTTACATAGCGAAAATGCCAATATCGAGCACACAAAGAGGAACAGTTCAGTTAAGTACTGAAGATGCAAACAAATCAAGAATGGTTACGCTGTGTCGATGGGTGGTTGAAACGATGAATGGTCGCTTAAAAAATCAATTTAAACTGTTGAGACATACAACTAATAACAGAGCTCTAGGTCATTTATTTTTAGAAATAAAAATAGCAGGGGCTTTGCTTAATGCCTTTGGCCGCCCTCTAACAGACCACAGATTGGTTGATGATATTTTAAATGCAATAAGAGAAACTATAATTAATGAAAATCACCTCGCAGACTGCATTATTCATAAAAATATGAACGCTAGAAGAACTATATTCATGACAATAACAGCAACAGATCTCAATCACATAGCAAATGACTTTCCCATTCTTAGCATGGACGAGTTAATTATATATGCATTAGGAACATACCAAATAAAGCAAGCTCGTAGTTACTACGGCGAGAATGTTAAGAACGATGAAGGAACATACAAAATAGAAGTATGCAGAGATAACGACTTAGAGGTCTTGGAAGATTTCAGTATTACAGCTATAAATCCATGGTTGCTGAGGGCGCGAATACAATCGAGACATAGACAGTCTCGTATTTATTACACGTATATTTTGGTACAAGGTGGTATGAGAGGCAGACAAGCCATATACGGTCATTACTGCAGTTGCATCGTCGGCAAACGAACCCTTGGCTGTTGTTCTCACGTCAGGTCAGTATTATGGTATTTAGGATGGGGGAGATATCAGGAGAACTTAATTCCTCCCGCGACCTTATTAGATAACATCATAATACGCCATGATGTAGAGAATGAGGCTGAGGAGTCTAGCGGCGATGAATTTTAATTTCAAACAAAAACTGCCTTTTATATTATTAAATCGTTTTTTGTTAACACGTTATTTTTATATTGCAGTTTAAAAATTGTTGAACTTGATCTCATATGAAAAATATTTGTGTATCTATATGTACCCAAAAAAGAAACATTGGTTTGAATTCAAAGTAAGCATTATTATTGTAAACGCTTCTACGGTTTTTCTATTTTATAAGACAGGCATTGTAATTACTACATTCATTGTATTGTAAAACATAACTGTATTATTTTTATAACAGCAGTGAAATATGAAATAAAATCATTGAATATATTATTGTATTTGTATTTTAATCTTTTATAAACCAACCAAAAGAAACCAACCGCCGAACAAGCCGATGGATGACTCACCAATACCAAACTCGCTGAACAAGGTGGGCAGCTGTCAGGAGTTACAGTGGGGGGGGGGAGGCTCAAAGGATTATAGTGGTAATAAAAAATGTCCAAAGATAATTATTCTGTTACATATTTTTATTGAACTTGCTCCCATATGATGAAAATCGCCTCAAAAACATTTGAATATTTAACATTTTCTAACCCCAATAACTCAGTTCGGACTGAGTTTAGAGTTATATATGCCATACTAAGTTTTGTTTATTATGTTATTACCTATTAGAAAAACAGGGTTTGGTTAGTGGCCGCGCGAAAAAAAAAAGACGCCAAAAACCGGCATTGCCCTTTAGTGCTAAGCAAATGTGAGCTTTTAATTTAGTGCTAAACAGATGTGTGCTTTTAAAAGATTTTTCTTTCTTTCATACATACATACATAGAACCACGTCTTTATCCCTTACGGGGTAGACAGAGCCAAGAGTCGTGAGACTCGAAGGCCACGCTTAGCTGAATAGTGGGCTCTCTGATGAAATTGAGATTCAGGTATAGTGATAGGTTTCTAGCTCATCGCCTTCCCTCGATTGACTTTTACAATCTGCGCGGGAAAAGAAGCAGCTGGCACATTATATGTTTTTCCTACGCTCACAGACCAGCATGGAAGCTTCTTTTTTTCTTTCTATGAAATTTGTTGTTCGTTGCAGGTATTTCAAACATCGGTGAGGTCCCCCTCAACACCTACATCGAGGGTTGCGAGAGCCCCCCCTGCATCCTGCCACAGCTCCAGGATGTCGTCTTACATATCGTCTTCAAAGCACGTAAGATCCGCTTCTAAATTCATAGCTTCTTCTTCTTATCGAGTGTGTTATTTATTACTAATACTGGTGTCAGACTTTATTCAAGTCGCCTAAAGGCATCTTCTAAACCAGTAGCACAGGGAGGGCACTTTATAGGAACGGGGCGTCATTATATACCTACTACTACGAATTAAACTGTACATCCGTGAACACGTTAATGTGTGCGTCTTCATAGTCATGCGTCCCAATCCGCAAACCTACGAGGGAGAAGTGCGGGGTGCGCAGAGGTACGCCGTATTGCGGG
Source organism: Ephestia elutella (assembly GCA_018467065.1). Lineage (NCBI taxonomy): Eukaryota > Metazoa > Arthropoda > Insecta > Lepidoptera > Pyralidae > Ephestia > Ephestia elutella. Next base: position 5,387,134 of record CM031579.1, read on the forward strand.
AGGGGCAGCGAGCTTCCTTTCAGTACGTAGTACTTATTGCCTTGGAGATCTGCTATACCTACCCTTCAGCACTACCAGATGTGAAACCAAAAGAGATAGTTGGAATGCGTGAAGGACGATATGAAAGTGTTAGGAGTGGATGTTAGTATGACAGGAAACAGATACCTAACCTACTTAAGGACAGATAAGACAATATAGTATATAATATTGCGCTGACTCGCGCACCGAGGGTTCCGGTACACGCAAAGCATCTCATTATATCTCTAATTAAAAGACCAATTAGTTTAAAAAACAAGCTTAACTTTGCGTTGGATCTCCAGCATCATTTTTACTGCTGTAAGAGACCGTGGATCCGAGTATTTGATATGAATTACAACTAAAAAAAAGGTTTGACAGACAGACGGACAACAAAATTGTCTTATAAGGATTCCGTTTTTGCTTTTTGAGGTACGGAACCCTAAAAACTTCAAGTTCATGTATGATTGCAGCGCGCACCATGCGTACGATGAGGACCCTGGCCACCGCGTACCTCTCAGGCAACATCATCACGATCCCGATCCCGTACGACCTGGGCGAAAACTCGGTCACCTGCAACTTCCTCAACAACAGCTACTGCCCGGTGCTGGAGGGGGAAGTGCTGCAGTACACGCTCAGGATGTTCATCGAGGAGTTCTTCCCTGTGGTAAACTATCTTCTTTTTGTAGCTATAACATGTCCAACTGCTGGGCAAAAGCCTTCCCACTCGCTTTCTATGCTGGTATTTTCTAACCACTTTATGTCGACTGCCCTAAGTTCATCCGACCATCTTGTCTTAGGTCATCCTCGCTTTCTGTGCCCATCAGCTGGGACCCAGGTGGTAAGTATGTGAGCCCATCTTTCGGGATGCATACGGCCCACTTCTTTTTACAAGCTTTTATTTTTAACTTGCAAGTCAATGAAAATCTTCTTGCAAGCAAAATTACAGTTTTCCGCTGTGCGTTAGTACATAATATCTCGATGCTACCGCTTTGAAAAAAGGTGGAAAAATAATTCGTACCTAGCAACTAGTTACCAACGGCAAACAAAAATCTTTCTTGCAACTAAAGTTGCAACTGTAGGTAAGTTTAGTTACCAAAATGGACGAAGGGAAGTTTGTACATGTGGCATCAGTTCTAATAACTTTTTTTTCCTTTCTTGAATAATATAGTGTAATATAATACTTACCTACGCTAATATTATTACGATTTAGCCTAATTACAGGCTAATGTGTAATAATAATTTTACATTGACCTAAGAGTATTTTTATAAAGTCCATCGAGAATGTGAATTAAGAACGACACTTCTAATAAAGCACGATATAAACATGTTATACATGACCATGATCGGCTTCTGATGAGTGAACGCCTCAGCATCAGAGCAGTCAACTAAATAAATGGACTACTACTGGACTACGGAAAAGGAACATTTTCCATGGTTTTCTGATAACTACAATCCACTTCTTATCATTCCAGGGTACCAGCGCTCCCATCGAGTTCAGGGTCGTCGGGGAAACCAACAGCGATGCCGTCTTCTGCATACGAGTGCCGATCATCGTAGCACCAGCTGTCGACAGCGCATAAACAAAGCATATTCTATCTTTACTATTATTACTTCCAATGGCTTTATATATGAACCAACATGTTATATATTGGAAAAATATCTACTTGTGTCCGATTAGAATCTAAACTTGGGTTGGGCTGTAACAACTTCACTCTGGACTCTTTGACAAATGTATATAAATTTAAATGTAAACTCCATTTATCCTTACCAGTCCTATCATGTAAACAATCTTAACAGTACTTTTTATGAATTTTGTTGAAAATAAATCAAATATTAGTTCAAACCTAAACATTCTAAAGAAAAACATTTATTAACCACGAAAGTAATTTCCTAAAAAGTCTATTTTAATTTATATTGTTGTAAAATCATAAATAGACATGGTAAGATTGCTTACATGATAGGACTGGTAAGAATAAATGGATTTTAGTGAAGTTAGTTTCGAATGGTTTGAAATCCTAGATTATTGAATCGCTTCTTAGTATAGATCATAATGTTCTTATATCTGTGGATCAAGCCTATATAATTCGCAAATCGTGACACGTCGGTGCATCGCGTGGTGCATCTTTTGACAGTTAAATTCGATAGTGATGAGACATGTAAACTTTTCAATCATTAATCATGCTGTTTTTTTTTAAGTATTTAATTTCGATTATAATAAAATAGAAGATAAATAAAATATTTGAGGCCTGTTTGCATTTTTATTTTGTAATATGAACTTTATACATTACTTTAAATTATTTACATGTAACATATGAACTCCATGTTTAAATGAATCTATTGATTATGATATATTTATGTGCGGGTGTCGGCTGTGCCAATCACTAATACATCTATCTTGTCATTTGTTTCTATCTTGTTTATGAATTTTCTGCTCACGCAGAAAACAATAGGATTTGGCTTAAACAATTACTCTAGTAGTAGTAAGAAATTCGAAACTCAATGTTTGAAATGGTTTTGAATGACAAGCTGACAACTTGACAAAAATTACAAAACCCGATAGTATTTAAATCGCATAGTATATTGGAAGCTCAACAGATTCAATGCTCATGCTCAACAATTTCTTGAATTTGAGACAAAACAAAATAAAACTTTTCTCATGACGCGCGCTCGGGATTTCAATGCAAAATCGATGATTCGTGGATTTTGGCGCTTGTCCTACTGATGTCCTACGCTACGAGAAAGGCTACGAGTGATGCGCTCAGTCTGAAGATTCAGGTCGATTGCAGTCTTCTTTTTGTCGTCTATAATTTATAAATAGGTATATACCTAAGTAAGTAAATATTTTATATTCAGCATCATAGCATTTTTATTTTAATAACACATCTACTTAGGATACAACTCAGTGGTGGCTACTATAGGGGCTATCTATCCAACACCAAAAAAGTCTCAAGCAGCGATACTATAGAAAATAAGTAAGTACCTACCTATGTTTTACATACATGATGTAAAAGTTTATTGATTTCATACATCCAATAAGAATTCGTATCTTTCTATCTTGGTACCTACACCTACCTACCCTACATACACTCATGTAAGTAATAGGTACACCTAGGTAGGTAGGTACGTAGAAAATAAGATCACGATGTACTTATATTCTACGGTCACGTGGCGGGGCCTATAGCATAGTACCGTAAACTGCTGCAACTTACGTATCCAACTATAGACAGCCTATTTCATTAGAATTACGATATATCGCAGTCGCTTGCTTTATTCTCGTTTTCTACCATTCTGTAGTAAGTTACTACAGAATGGTAGAAAACGAGAAAGGTAGAAAATGAAAAATATGTTGCCCAAATAATGAATAGTTACTACTAGTAACTATTCATTATTTGGGCAACATATTTTTCATTTTTGATAATTGTAACTCCATTAGTACTCTGTCAGTTGTACGACAAAGATCGGTGGGTGAGGCAGCATTTTTTTTGCGCTCCAAAACTTTTGGAATTTTAACTATTACAAAGCTGTGTTTTCGCAAAGGATTAACTGCCTAAGGTAGAATAATATTGTCTTCTTCTAGTATTGCTTTTTTTTTTACGCAAAAGATTGTTTTTTATCGAAAAAACTTAGAAGGCAATCATGTGTATTGTTTTGAAAACTTGAGTGACATAACTATGCCTGGGTCTAGGGTTGTCAAAGGGGTTGTTGCACAAAATGTATGGGGAGTCGGCTATATCATAAGCACCTGTCTGAACTTTTCATTTTTGGGTCAGTATCAATGCCTTATAAGTAAATCCGATAAATTCGTAGCCTTTCTATGGTACATTTAGTCAACAAAATCGTAATGAAGGTTAGGCGAGTTCCGCCAAAATGGCCGACATCCATTATGATTTGATGTTTGACGCTTCATTTGACAGTTCCGATTTCCGGTACGTTCAAAAATGTACTTTTATTACATTCGTGCCCGCGGGAAAGAATTATTTATTTTATATAAGGTGGACACAAATTAACTACAAATATTTTCAGGGCTAATTACTGATATTATTTAGAAAGTATATCAGTGGTTTTTTCAATTTTCTACACGCTAGTTGTCGAGAAAAATTAACGTTTATGTTTTTTGAAAACCGTAACATTATAACATCCTGTACGTAAAATGGCAATTAAAATGACACACACAAACAAAAGCCGCCCCGCCCACCGGTCGGTCACTGTCGTTTACGTATAATAAATCGCTTGACATCTCTGTCTTTCACGCACTTTTCATAAATAAAGAGGAATACAGCAAATCAATTTCATTCAACTATTAATTGGTGGGAGGAGCTTAAAGAGGAATGAAGTCTCTACACATTTAACTACAGTATGATACTAAATGTCATCATTTAATAATATTTTTTTGTTAGAAAAAACAAAAAAAACTAGCGTATCGATTTTTAAAATTGTATCTCCAATACGTTTATTTAGCCCCTGGAGCCAGCCCTGAAAATATTTGTAGTTAATTTGTGTCCACCTTATATATTATTCATCTATTTATGTGAAATACACATATATTTTTGTGATATTGCATGTAACATGTGTTTGGAACATTTACTTTAATTAATTTTCTAAAATATAATGAAAATATCGAGCATGTATCTGATTTTCTGTATCATAATTTCTGAACATACGTACGGGCGCCATGTCAGTATCGCCATTATACGATATTAAGCGATATTAAATGTATTTTTGTACCATAACAAGATAACGAAAAAACAAATATATGATGGTCTTAATCGGTTTTTGATATTATTTCTGATTTTGGGGAACTGCTCATGATATAGCCTGCTATACAACACGCCCTTTGTTAACTAGCTTTTACTCGCAGCTTCACTCGCGTGAATCTCGCTAACATTATGCTTACAAATTTATTTCAGAATTTGTTTCCTCTATTTATAATAAAAGTGCTCGTTGTAAATTTGTAAAACAATATTCAAATATTTTTTGTAGAAATAATTGTAAAAGAGATTCAACACTTTGTATACTTTTCTTTTATACTACAATCAAAAATTAAGATTATTGTTTGATTATTGTTTATTTATTAAAATGATGAGACATTATTACCAAAAAGCATTAAAATTGTGATTTTTGAATGAAAGTAGCCATCTGGTTTTTTTCTTTTATAAAAAAGTATTAGGTAATAATAATCTGTATTCTTTTGGACAACCCTATAGTCAACGACAATTTTGTATAGAAAGTCTGTAGAACCTGCTACAACTTGGCCTAGTAGCTGTAATAAAAAAATGATACAGTATATTGCACTGATTAAATTGGAAGGGACAAGTAGGTTGTCTCATGCACATGAAAAAAAAATAACGGAAACGATAAGTACAATAAGTATCGAATTATGCTTCTAGGCAAACTTGTGTCTTTTACATACAACTTTGCCTACGACTTTGAGCCCGACTTTGTTACCTACTATTAGGTACTTATTCTGTGCCTACAGGTAGTTATGATAATTTCAAACTAAGTACTTAGTTCCATATGTGCTTATAGCATAAAACATCCACAGAACAAAATCAGACATATTCATTTTGTAGATTCATTTGACATAAAAAATCTTAAGAAATTAATATTCATGATTTTTTTTTATTTAAGAAAAGTTCTCGAGTGGCGACCACGAACCGGAAAACGTAGTGTTGGCAGGCCTCCCACTCGGTGGACCGACGACCTGGTGAAGGTCGCAGGATGCGCATGGATGCGGCCAGCGCAGGACCGGTCGTTGTGGAAATCCTTGGGGGAGGCCTTTGTCCAGCAGTGGACGTCTTTCGGCTGAGAGAAGAAGAAGAAGGGCGAATTTCTTCATGTGCCAACAACGTATTTTCGAGTTTCAAAGTGGATAGCAAACATTGCTGGCTGCATACAATGCATGAAGTTTGAATAAAGCGACGCGAATCCGAATTTCAAAAAAAAAATTTTTTCAATCATTACTTTAATTTATTGCCTGATAGATAGGAAGTACATTGTCATTTACAGAATGATAAAATATGGTCTGATTACAAAGGAATTATATTTTTTGCAAATTGCGTAATTTGCAGTAATTACGACGCCATTTTCTTCGCACTCGCATGTAGGTGACGTCATTTGTTTACATTTCGACTTCCGGACTGAGGGGTTAATTCCTGTTCCAATAAGAGCCACTGCGTGGTCTGTAGCCAGTAACTTAACGTAGTGTTTTTTTTTATTTCTGCCGGTATTTGCTGCCAGTAACCAAATCATTGATGCTTTTGAGGCGATTATTTTCGCTGGTCCCGCTAGGATTCCCTATTTCAATCCCCAGGGGATCGAAAAGCACTTGCTATTCCACCACTACGATTACACCTCAAGGGGATTCTTATACGCGTGCTTTTGCCCACAACCAGAGTAGGTATAAATTATATCCTAATCCATACTAATATTATAAATGCGAAAGTTTGGATGTGAGTTTGTGAATTTGTGAGTTTGTGAGTTTGTGAGGATGTTTGTTACTCAATCACGCAAAATCTACTGGACGGATTTCGATGAAATTTGGTACAGAGGTAGATAATGACCTGGAATAGCACATAGGCTACTTTTTATCCCGGGAAAAAACACTGTTCCCGTGGGAAATTCACGCGGGCGAAGCCGCGGGCAAAAGCTAGTTTGAAATATACTCTCATCTCTCTAAT
>CM031579.1:5393928-5443670 GCA_018467065.1 Ephestia elutella
ATAATATATAAGTATATGTGTGTCCGTCTGTCAGTTTTATACATACTTTCTTGACCTTATTTTCCATTTTTTCCTTTCCGTCACTTAACCCATTCTATAATATTTTCAGTTTCCTCATAACTGAGAGGTTTAAGCCATTCTTTCATTTTTCTTTACATTCATAAAATGATGTAGGGTATATTTGTATTTGTTTATTTATTCTATTATATAATTGGCACGAGCGCTTTCCGTATTGTATGCTAGCAAATACCGTTCTAGTGATCGGGACATTAGCCACTATATCTTTCCGTCTTTTATTTTGTGAATATGAGTCATAGGGTAAAGATTTATGTTTTGTTAGTATTATATGTAAAAGGTATAGTTTTTCTGACAGTCAGATATCCGGTTAGTTTGTAAAGTTCATCTGTAGGAAACCTAGTGTTTTTAAAGTAAGCAACCTTTATTAATGCTCGCTGAGCTCGCTCCACAGTTAAAAATTTAGTTTTTAATGCACCTCCCCAGATCGGAATACAATAAATTAGTACTGATTGTACCAGCGCAACATATATTTCTGCAAGAATATTCTTTGGAATCACATATCTCTGCATCTTAAAGATCCAAACTAATTTCCTAATTCTACTCACTACTTGTTCCAAGTGTGGATACCATGATAACCTTTGGTCCACAATAACTCCTAGATATTTAGTGCTCACAACTTTATCTATTTTGGGACAATTACAGTTTAAGTTTTGGGCATCTTCACACATATGTATTTTTATATCAAAGTCGCTAGTCGGTTGCGTGCGGTTATTTATTGAAAAACAGATAAAGTTTGTCTTGGATGCATTTAAGGCATGGACGTAGGAAAAAAGAACGGACACCGCCTCAGTAACATTAATAGTGATGCAATCAAAATAAGCCGGCGTATTGTACCGACACGAGCGCACGCACACACCCACAGCAAAGTAAGACGGCCAGTGTTGCCGTTTTAGCGTATTTTACACTAGATCTAGTGCAATTCTCAGGTCTTTAGTGCTTATTTTTTTAATACAATGCGCTAAACATAATTTAGTGCAATCTGGTGGATTATTTGTAAAAACTTTTGCGCCAAAGAAATTTTAACGAGGCAACTCCGTCAACTCACACAATCGTAAGTCGCCGCCATTGCTTTGCTTCACTCCTTATTAAGCCAAGACTCCGTCCGTTCTTTTTCCTACGTCCATGATTTAAGGTCAATAAATTAGTATTAAGCCACTTCGCTACTAAAGCCATACCTTGCTCAGCACTTCTTTTAATATGTATCCAGGATTTACCAGTAAAAATAATTGCAGTATCGTCGGCATATGAAAATATTTTTGCATTTTTGATTTGCATATTGCAAAGGTCATTTAAATATAAAAGGAATAATGTAGGGCCTAAAACGCTTCCTTGAGGAACACCGTACGATACTTCAGCAATACAACTAGATGTTTGAATACAACATTGAAAACTGCATCATCAGTCACTAGATAATGCGTGATCATAGACTTATTTTATACTACGCCAGTGTATATAAATAAGTCTATGTGCGTGATGCATATACAGACAGACTGATAAAAATTCTAATAGTCCTCATGCCGGATTTTTTATATCTCCCACGAACAGAATATAATATTATAAGTACATATAATGTGTTGATAATTTAAAATAATAGTAAAAGAAATAAAACTCGGTAGATATTCTTCTACTTAAAATTAAAAACGTCGCAGTGGCGGCATCTATGTGTGCTATATCAACACCGAAATAAGTTTATGTTTGATTGAATGATATTGTATATTCACCACTAGATGGCGATGTCAATCTTTTATTAGTTATATAATTCGCTCATAGATGTCGCGAGTAGTTTTAAAATGTAATATTTATCAGTTACATAATTCGCTCATAGATGTCGCTAGTAGTTTTAATATGGAACACTTCGTTATATTATCAAAGGTCAATCCCATGCATGGAAATTACTGGCTGGAAGACGGAGAAAAATATTCGTTGAGTACAGATAATATAATCCTAACTAATATTATAATCAGAAAGTGAGTTTGTTTGTTGATTTGTTACCTCTTCACGCTTTATCTACTGAACTTTGAACTATTCTCAGTCCAGAGAAGGACATAGGCTATCATTTATCCCGGAAAAAAGTACGGTTCCCGAGGGATCAACATAAGCGCAGGCGAAAGCTAGAAGATTAGCTAGGAATTGTTTTCTTCTAACTTTATTATATAGTTTTAAGAAACTACCAAGTAAAAAAATATATACGTAGTTAGGTAGGTACTTTAAATACTTTATAAAATTTCGGATAAGAATTGATATTCCGTCCCCACCTAAAATACCAAAATATTTAAACAGTCACTGTATGCGAGATAGATATGATTAGATATCACTACAAATATTGCTTATTTGCCTACTACAAGATACATGCAACTTTTCAATTTATCAACTTCGAAATCAGAGTTAATCAAAATAATTCAGATAACAAGTGGACCAACAAATGTCCGAAGTTGACCGGGCGTCGAGTGCGCCCTCTACGGCTTGCGGCCGCTAATCAAATTAAGCTTGGGATACTGATGATAGCCTAATGTGGAAGAGGCTTTATTTTTGTGAAATCTATAATTTCCATATAGCTTACTTCCTCCGTTCACTTAGAAACTTCAAAGTGTATCTTCGTCTCCGAATAGATAGAACGTCAAGTAGATCTTAATTAAATTTCGCATGCACATAGTTAAAAGTACAGATAAGGTATTCATCCTGGAAAAAGCACTGTTCTTGTTGCTGCTATTGACAATATTATAAAGAGAACTCCTCACAACCCACCCTTCATGAGCACATCCTCGCTATCGATCTCCTGGTCGGCGTTGGTCTTGCGAAGCTTCCAGTTGCCGTTCTCCTCACTATCTATAGTTCGCTTGTTGCCGACTAAAAGTTGATTTTAATAGTTTATTGTTTCATTGTAATTACTGTTCTGTAATCGATGTTTTATGTGTAACATCTTTCCTATCGCTTTTAGATATGACTTTCATTATTTGCCAAGGATCATTTAGTACGTAATTCAAATCATTTTTTTATGAATAAGTCAGGCAAGCTGTCTTATTCATAAAAAAAGTTAACGAACATTTTAGTTAAAATATGTTTTGTCCATATCTCTCTTTCCAATATTTGACATTGAAATAATGAGACTAAACATATTTTAACTAAAACGTTGGTTAGTTTTTTATGAATAAGACAGCTTTCCAACTACGTACTAAATGATCCTTGGTAAACGATGAAAGTCATTTCTAAAAGCGATAGGAAAAATGTTACACATCAAAAATTCTGCTTTGTTTTCAGTTTATCTATTCAGAAACACCCTCAAAGTATCGCATTACATCCCTAAAGGTAAATAAGTTACATTGCTTAATGAGCCGTAATAGACTTTGGGAGTTGCTTATTCGTGCTTTAACTTATTATGTTTCAACTTCAAGACTTAACCGCGCCTCAAAGATTCTTAGGAGTTGGCCTAAGTTGTGAAGCTTAGAAACTTTTTTGTTATGAAGTGATTTAGTGTCAACTCAATTCATGCTATCCGCCCATTTAAAAACACACCGAGGTCGTTGAACCATTTTTTTATAACGGCGGCCCCGACCGGGGACTCCGGGGCCTTTTGAATCATTTTTTGTCTAACGGCCGCGTTACCGGGGCGGGGCCGCTGGGGTCGTTGGGAGTCACTCCTTTATTGGAGCATCCCTTTACGCTGTCGCTTGTAACTTGGACCCAGTGGTAAAGCCCCAGGATAACCCGACGCGCTTCGACAGACTTCGGAATTATTAATCATAACATAACCAACTCACTCTGAGTGAACATGTTAGACATGCGCTAACCGCCGTAAATTTTTATAATTATAATAGTTTTACGGATCACTCACATATCTCAAAAGATAAAAGCCCCCAAAAAAATAAAGAGAAAGAAAAACGGATATTTACGTGTGTTGTTAGTCGGGACCGCCGACTAACGACGACGCTATCGACTTCATACGGAAGTCGTTTTCAGCGGTCCGTTATGTATATTTATCACGTTAGTTTCAATCATATAATTTATTCCTTCAAAATATGGTCAATAATAATAACTAGTGATGTGCCGTTCCCGAAATTTTCAGAGAAACAGTGGAAAATTTCTCGGAATTATTCTCGAGAACGGAAAATATTTCTAAAATTCCAAGAAACTGAGAATTTTTGGAAATTTTCAAGGGGAGAAATTTTCGGAAACAGGAAATTTCTCGGCGGCACATCGCTAATAATAACATATTCTGCAAGCTAAACTGTAGGAAATTTCCACCACGCTTTGAACTTCGAGATATTAAGTATGCTTTGAAATTGAAATTAGTTAGCTTGCCTGCTATGCGCCAAATTATACAAGACGCGTTGTATTAGGATAAAAATGAACAAACGGAACCCATATAGGATCACTCGTGCTTCTGTCTGCCCGTCTGTAAGTCACAGACAATTTTCTCAGAATATACTGGACCAAATCAGATGAAATTTGTTAGGATGGCGTAATCCTTTGACCCAAACACAGATATGCAAAGTAAATATTTTTTTTTAAATAAGGGATTCTCGGGGAAAAAAATAGGAATTAAAAATAAAAGTTTTGAAAACCTTACTGTGATATAAACAGCAAGGGATCACATATGTATTTTTGTTATTATTTTAAATAAATAGTTTTGGTTTTTCTCATGAATGAAGACGAAAATTACCCATTGGCCCCCCTGATCTCCGATACTACAGAAACAAAATTTTAAATAATATTAAATATAGTTCATTGCCTGTAGATTACAGGAAAACCTATAAGAATTGGCATTGAACGGAACCCTCTCCACGCGAGTTGAACTCACACTTGGCCCGTTTTTTTACTCAATAAACATCAAAACTCCGTTTCTTTAGCCGTGTCGTCGCGTAAAATAATCGAATCAGTCCAAATGAAAATAATTATATAAGCCCGGACATGGACGTGATTGTTATTTAAATTTGGAATTACAAACTCATATTTGACTAACAAATTCTCATATTGTTTGTGTATGTTCGCCTTGTATTGTTTAACCTTTGTTTTGTTATGAATACTTTTTTGTAAATTTAAAAAAGGAACTCAGATTCGGCCAGTTTTGTCTAAGCTGTTTTTTTTTGAGATATCAGAGTCAGGCCCATACTTTATAAAAGTTCCGATAATGCTTCTGTTATTTGCTACGGAACCCTAAAATATCAATCATCAGTCATCAATCCTAACTAATATTATAAATACAAAAGTGAGTTTGTTTGTTTAATTATTTGTTTGTTTGTTACCTCTTCACGCTTTATCTACTGAACCAATCTTCCTGAAATTTCGCATACATATAGCTAGAAGTACGGAGAAGGACATAGGATACATTTCATCCCGGGAAAAAGCACTGTTCCCGTGGGAAATTCACGCGGGCGAAGCCGCGGACTAATCACTACATAGTATAAAACAAAGTCGCTTTCTCTGTCCCTATGTCCCTTTGTATGCTTAAATCTTTGAAACTACGCAACGGATTTTGATGCGGTTTTTTTTAATAGATAGAGTGATTCAAGAGGAAGGTTTATATCCTGTGCGAAGCCGGGGCGGGTCGCTAGTATTATATAAAAAGAAAATATTATATAAAATTCTTTATTGTGGCTGACAGACAACGCACTGCCAAAACTCCTGCGCATAGGAAGCTAAAATTGGGCAAGTAGGTTCCGTAGGTGTGGTAGCACTCAGACAGGATTTCCCGAAATTCCTATACGGGGACTAAGTCGCGGGCCCATGTTAGTCCCACTTATATTATAAATGCGAAAGTTTGGATGTGAGTTTGTGAGGATGTTTGTTACTCAATAACGCAAAATCTACTGGACGGATTTCGATGAAATTTGGTATATGGTTAGAAAAATACCGGGAATAGCACATAGGGTACTTTTTATCCCGAAATTCACATCAGGTTGAACGACTTTTGCTAAGGCGCCATTTCCATATATGTAATAGTTTAGCTGTTCTGTTGAGGTTCTTCATCAGGTGTTCCAGTTTTCAAAATCAATTATAGCCTATATGTTGCCCAGGCTTAATAGCTATACAACAAAAAAAGTTTCATTCAAATCCGTTCAGTAGTTTTTGCGTGAAACGCGTACATACTACAGACAGACAGAACAATTTTTTTTGCTTTCTATTATTCTTTTTAAATGTCCTTCTATCCATTTCAGTAAAAAATACTAAATGTACCTACAGACAAAATATTTTTACTGTTTTATTAATTATATGTGATATAGATTAGTAGGTAAAGTATTTATAAGTGTCCAGTGAAGTGTTAAGGGAGGGTGGATACATATTTTACATCAAACCGTTGTATTGAGTCGTGTGTTAGACGTTCACATTGCTGTAGTTACTATTACTTGCATTTGTTTATTTATTATTATTAATAATGAAAAAGGGAAGAAAATTCTTAGTACCGTTAGAAGATTTTTAAAAACCAGCAATGTGGAACTTGAGCATTATTGCTGTTATAATTTTGCCAGGAACTGGAGGCGAAATAATTTTATTTTGTTTTCCGTCATAATTTCAAAATCACGTATACTACGTTTAAAGGAAACAAATGGGCAGTAATTATTGGCTTAAGAAGATTTTATGAATTCCACGCAGCAAAGATACTACGACTAGGTGACCGGCCATTCAGATGTCAGAATGAACAGTCACCCAAAAATATTTTATTTCTTTTAATTTACGATGGAAGCAATTCTTTTTTAATCGGAAGCAAAGAGAAGCAATAAGGAAGCAATGTTTAGGCATACGTTCAATGGAATATACGTTTAGTGACCGGACATTCTGATGGATTGCAACGTTCAGTAGCGGATTTGGGGGAGGGGCACGGACTTTTACGACTACCGCCATCTAGTGGCAGTAGCCGTATACACACTAGTAAACTAAATAGTCAGGCAATGTGCAGATTTCCTCACAATGTTTTCCTTGACCGGAAGCAGGTGGTGGTCTATGAGAAAACTACCATACGTGAGTCAGATTGGTCTACAAACTCAACCTCAGGCGGGTGTCATTACCACTTGGCCACCACCGCTTCGCATTCATAATATTAGTGAGGATGTCGGCAATTTTTCTCAGCAGTGGTCGTTCCGAAATGTTAGTAGCTTGTAGCTTTAAGATTTATTATATAATTCTGTAATTCGCTTTTGACTTGAAAAGTGCTTGTGAAGGCAAAATTTCAATAAAGTATTTTTAAATTTTGATTTGAGCGATCCTGTCTCATGCACTTCACGTGGCCGAGTCATCGAAGCCACCAGTTCCCCTACCTACTTTTACTTAAACTGGTCCAAAATATATTCGTCCACATACAGTCATTTAATTGTAAGACATGTTGTAAAGTGACGTCTTTGGAGAAAATGCAGCAGTGGAGTTTGTTGCGCCGCCTCTTCTCCACTTGCGCTTTGGAGGCGGTGGTAACCTTAGCTTTAAGTAATTTTATGACGTCAACTAACTAAAAAACAAGAATGTGACGATTTATAAGTGCTATTTTTAAGCCTTTTTAAATAAAAACAATTGACTTTGACTTTGACTCTCCCTTTCGCCACTAAAAGTGAATGAAATCTTTTCTAAAATACACATGAAAACAATGTAAGAAATACAAAAATTAAACATCAAAGTCGTGTCGTGCTCTTAATTTTTTTGAAGAAGATAGTAGACAAATAGTTTCTTCTTCTGTACTAGTTATATGTTGTGTTGGTGCTGCATTCCGTTAACGACGGGACAGACTAGACGGTTCTACATTGTTACTGCTAATTCCTTGATAAATAAAAAAGTTTAAAGAAACTGTACAACTTCTATTGTTCTGTAAATATTTATGTTTCTCTATTTTTATTCCACAAAGCAATGTTGCAAAGTTGCAATACAGATAAGACAAATAAATGCCAATTGATTGTAACGGTCTAATAAACAATTGTACGAGTACAAATTGGCAAGTCCATTGAAAATTTTTTGCACGACTTAATGTTGAAATGAAATAATATAACAAGCTAATTATAAAAAACACGACTGACAACTTACAAAGTCTTCAAACTCAACCCTAACTAATATTATAAAAGTGAGTTTGTTCGTTTGTTTACTTGTTTGTTACCTCTTCACACTTCATTCATCTACTGAATCAATCTTCCTGAAATTTCGCATACACATTGTTAGAAGTACTGAGAAGGACATAAGTTATAAAGCACTGTTACCGTCGGAAATTTACGCGGGCGAAGCCGCGGGCAAATCCTAGTAGGTGTATAAAAAAAAAAACAAAAATTCATTTAATCCAACACTACAAGTTCCAAAGCACTCAATACAGCAAATTGGCTGTGTCAAAGGGAAAACTGAAAATTTCCCAACTAAAGCCTTTATCGGTAGCTTGAATACACCGACTGCATTTAAAGCGAGCGAATTTCAATATGGCTGGGGTCGAAAACGAGCTAATATGTGGCATTTATCACTTGACGTTTAAGGAACGACTGGTCTCCAAAGAGTGTTGTGACTGGAAGTAACTTGGGAGATGTCCGGTCGGGTAGTTGGGTAAATTCAATGCGTGAAGAGGTTACAAATAAACAAATTTACTTTCGTATTTATAATAATAGTTGGGATTTAAAGCGTCAATCTCCTGCTTTGCTTATACCTAGATAACGTACATACATACATAGAATCACGTCTTTATCCTTTACGGGGTAGACAGAGCCGAGAGTCGTGAGATTCGAAGGCCACGCTTAGCTGAATAGTGGGCTCTCTGATGGAATGGAGATTGAGGTATAGTGACAGGTTGCTAGCCCATCGCCTAAAGGGTAGAGGAATCCCCAGTTTAAAGCCCTTTCCCTCGATTGACCTCTACAATCTGCGCGGGATGAGAAGCAGCTGGTATATTCTATGTTTTTTCTTCGCTCCCAGACCAGCATGGAAGTATACCTAGATAACGACTATCAAATAATAGGACTTAGATTAATTTCAAATTGAGTGTACAAGAAGTTGATCTAAACCTGATATTGCAAATTAATTTAATCCTATAATGAGGTCATATCTAGTCGTACAAACAAAACGTCGTGTAGGTCTGTCCAGCCAGTCCTTTTTCCCGCTTTCCATTACCCCGGGCAGTTGGGAACATTCTAGAAGCAATACGAAATAAAAATGGCGGACTTGATGAAAGTTTTCTAACGAATTTAGCTTTGTACGGGTTTGAATTTTAGCTGTGGGACTTTATTGCTTAAAGTATGTGTGGTTTATAATTTCTATTATAACTCTGTCTCTAAAAAGAGATGGATGGATTGTGTTGGGGAGGATATGAAGGTATTGGGTGTGGATATAACTATGGCTAAGGATAGAAAATTGTGGAGAGAAATGACATTTTGCGTCAACCCAAGACGATGGGATAGGCAGATGATGATGAATTCTATTATGACTTTGTACTAGCTGTGCCAGGCCAGGCGGCTCCACTCCCGTAAGAATTTCAGGATTCCGGATATTCTTCTTTGTGCATGTTGCTATCGAACGCACAAATAATATTTCAAATCAGCCCGGTAGTTCAAGAGATAAGCGCATTCAAACGAACAAAATCTTCAGCTTTACATTAGCAAAGATATAGAGAGACCAAACCAGTAGCACAGAATTAATATAAGTCTACGTTCCCTGTCCCTCCCGCAATATGGCACCACCCGCACCTCGTGCACTTCTCCCCCGTTCTTGTGTGGTTGTGGGACGTTATGCTATGAAAAAGCCATGGAAGTAATAAGTACTTCGTACTTATTACTTCCATGGAAAAAGCACACATTGACGTGTTTGTTACTGACGTGTTCACGGATATACAGTTTCATTTGTAGTAGTAGTAGGTACGAGTATATTTGACGCGCCGTTTCTATGAAGCGCCTGCCCTGTGCCAGTAGCCCTTGGGAGAATGATAGCCATCGCAGAGTAAATGCAATATTTATCTGTATCCAGCGATTTTCTTTTTTATTTACAAACAATATTAAATTAATTTTAAAGCTACGATCAATTCGTGATAATCAATTGTAGACATAATAGTTACTATATTTTAGTTATACCAAATTGAATTAAACACTGTTCAATATGGATCGTTTTTGGATTAACAGTAACACATATCTTACACCACTACGTATTTTGTAAAACTTAGACAGATTTCGATGAAAGTTAGTACACGGATAGGATAATATCGGGAACAGGTAACTATTTAATAATTTGTTAGTAAGAAATCTTTAATTTACAATCCTACTGAATCATGAAAAAGTAAGAAAATTACCGAAAATCATTTAAGTTATACTTACGAAAAGAAAACAGTCCTTTAAAATCCTACCACAATGGGTCAACGATATTGACTGAATCGGCTGAAAGGGTCATTTATTAGAAGCTGTGACAATAGCCAACAATACCCCTGTCAATCCTGGCCTAGTTTGTTAAAAAGGCGTTTGTATTTTGCCGATCATGGCATCGTGGACATGGTACCTAATTAAGATTTTTTTAAATTTCTTTTAATGATAACTTCTGCAGTAGATAGGAAAATAGATTGGAGCAGTAATAAGGATAGCTTTGAAGAATTCTTATTTGCATTCTTTGGTCCCACTGAGCACGAATATGTTGCATAAACATTACTGAAACTATAAATCGGATGGGTGTAAGTTACAAATGGAAAGGTGCAATCTTATGGCAACGTTACACGAACGTATATAAATAGCCCTAACGGCAACCCCAGAAACATTGGATGCAATGTTGCTCATATTGATCAGATAAAACTTTCGACAACTATCATATGCAATGTTACGTGGACGTAATACTGGTAACATATTAGAAAGGTTTTATTTTAACTTTCTGCAAGTTAATTTATTTAAATAACAGCAACCTTTAAATTGAAAATTTTGAGAAATTTAGTAAATATAAGTTACAGTAAGGCCACATTCGAATGTTATCTGAAAGTTTGAGTATAAACGTTGCAACACTATTTTATTTGAATCTTATCGGCAACCTACAAATGCAATGACTCGTTAATGATGCACGTGTCACTTGCACATAACTTTCATTAAGATGGTCATAGCAAAGTTAAATTCATAACATACATATGACTTGCACATTTTAATGTCGCGTTAATAATGCACATATTACTTCCACGTAACTTCCATTTAGACGATCATGGTAATGTTTCAATCGTAATGTACGGTAACTTGCACAATAATGTCGCGTTAATAATGCATATATTACTTGCAAGTAACTTTCATTTAGATGGTCATAACAAAGTTACATTCGTAACATACAGGTGACTTGCACATTTAATGTCGGGTAATAATCCATATATTACTTGCAAGTAACTTTCATTTAGATGGTCATAACAAAGTTACGTTCGTAACATACAGGTGACTTGCACATTTAATGTCGCATTAATAATCCACATGTTACTTGCACGCAACATCCATTTAGATGATCATAGCAAAGTTACATTCATAACATACGGGTGACTTGCGCTTATAGGGTTCAGGTAACTTGAATTTTTGTCATTGTCATGACATTACAAATAAAATATTCGTTCAAGCTGCTTAATAAACTTTCTTTCAGAATTGTAAACTTACATGCAATGCAAAAAGTTGCAAAATAGTAATAGATGTCTATAGGTACTATTTTGCAACTCGTTGCATGTAAGTTTACAAAACTGAAAGGAAGTTTATTAGGCAACTTGAACGCAGATTTTATATGCAACTTGAACGCAGATTTTATATGCAACATCAAGGCTCCACACATTATTACAAATACTTTAATACAGTTAAATTTGAGAAAATGTATACAAAGAATAAAAACAAAACTTCAAGTTAATTAGATGTTGTCAATGTAATATAAAAACCAGTACTTTTGATAAAGACCTCATTTATTAATTTTTAAAACAGAGAGCAATATTAAAACCTAGTTTACACATAAACACGTTAACACTTTATACTGATTGCGTTTAAAATTATTTATTACGAACTTATATATACAGTTAAAACCTGTAGATACATAATAAAGCTTTTGTAGTATGTAGTTGTGACAATATGTAATTTGCATACATAATATGTATTTAAGTTTTCATCAAAATTGACCTTTTACCTAATGTTCCAGCTTGACACTTTGCCTACCGCTGTCTATTCCTATTCCGTAATAACATGGTCAGTAAACGATGATGAGTAGGTATGTACCTTGGAATTATTTCACCTAGGTGATATCACCCAGGTGAATTGATTCGACAAAAATGGTGTCATTTGTTCACTTTCCCATTTGTTCACCCAGGTGATAATGGGCCACTGTTTTAGTAAATTTAGTATACTTTTATCACCTACATACAAAATCTAAAAAAAACTCTCAAATCAACGTCAAGTTAATATTTTAATCAGTTTAATGTAAATTAATCTTAACAAGCATTACAAAAGTGATCATCAGGATTACTCAGTGTGTAAAAATTTGTTTAATAATAATCATTACATTGTTAAAAAAAATAAATTAAATCAACGTAATTCTTCGAGAAAACGGCTACTGAAACAGTCAACATCGAAAACAATATTTAAAAGTACCATTCCGAACAAGAAAATACTATATTGCACTCAAGAAAATTATTAAATTATTTTATTTTCTTAACCGTAACAATCACTTTTGAATTTCAAATAAGGTTTAATTTAAATTAAATTAATAAATATAGTAACATGGCTTTTAATTTGAGAGATTGTATGTGGGTGATCAAATTCTACTAAATTGATTAAAAAAGTGGCCCTATATCACCTGGGTGAATTAAGTCCAAGGTGAATAAATGACACTAATTTTGTTGAATCAATTCACCTGATGAAATTTTCTAGGTGAAATGAATCCGAGGTGAAATGAAGATACTAAAAAGTCAACTCTTTGCACCCAGGTGAACAAAGTGTAATATACCTTAGGTAACTGTAAATTTTGCAAAGTATCGGATTGCATTGACGCTATTATCACAGAATTAATATAGTACTGCTCGTATGTTTATAAGGCAACTTAAACACAAATTTTATACTTATGTTTACAATTATATGTCACATAAAAACAAACTATTATCAAAACCTAGTGACACTTTTTTTTTGTTTACAAATATATATATATCACATAATGAAAAAAAATCATCTAATTATTCAACTCCAAAGCCTTAAAACTACTTAAACTTATAAAGGTAACCTTGACAGTCAGTAATGTTGTGGAAAACTAGTACCAACACGAGATATCAGAGATATCTGGTATATTTCCCCTAGTTCGTGACATAAAATTATATATAAAAAATATTGGAGACTCCTGAATTCAGCCCTACGACAAAGTCTTGGGATCTAACACTAGTGAATGCAGGTAGGCCAGTAGATGCCCAAAAACATAGGTCTAATAAGATTAAATGGGAAAATAGCTCTAAACTCAGTTTTGTCTTTTCAGTCTTGTAACAGCATGCTGAAACCAGCTCATTACATGGCGTTCAAATCCATCGTCTGTTATATTGGGGAATGATTCACGTACAGCAACTGTAACAATAAAAACGCAATGTAAGGTGTGAATACAGAAAAAATAGAAAACAAAAATAAATTACCTGTGAACAGCTAGGGAAATTTTTATTTAGCTGACGAATATATACTTATTTTTAAAAAACCTGAATAGTTTGTTTTATTGAACGCGCTCATATCTGGAACTACCAGTGATTTGAAAAATTATTTTGGGTATGTAAGCCATGAGGAATTTTTTTTTTTATAGAATAGTAGGCAAACGAGCATGCGGGTTGCCTGATGGTAAGCAATCACCGCAGTCCATAGACACCAACGACCCTAAAAAGGTCACTGATGCGTTGCCGACTCTTTGAGAAAGCGATAGGCTCTTTTCTTGAAAGTCCCAATGTCGAATCTATTCGGGAACACCGCTAAGGGAAGCTTATTCCACAGCTTAGTGCAGCGCAATAAAAAGCTGCGCGAAAAACGGGCAGTGGTTGAACACCAACCATCAAGGTGGTGGGGTGGTACTTCTCCTTAAGGCGTGTGGTACGGTGGTGGAATACAGCGGCTGGTATAAGGTCGAATAGCTCCTGCGAACACTCCCCGTTGTAAATGCGATAGAAAATGCAGAGGGACGCAACATCTCTGCGTAAAGCCAAAGAGTCTAAACGATCAGAGATTCTGGAGTCGCCGACTTATTAGTTTATTTATTTGTATATATATATATTTATTTGTTTTATATTAACTGTTAATCATGAAACTTACGTTTTAATGTCGTCATAATTTTTAATGACGACAGCTTGAAGTTGTTTTTCTTGCCAGTCCATGAGCAAAACTGTGCCAAGTAATTGGTGAAAATCTTGTCAAGGCAACGATTCACGCAGTCACGCTCTCTACTCCCGCCCGTATACTTCAGCATATTAAACTAAAATAAGATAAAAATATCAGAACACTTTATTTTGAACTAGCCACGCCCCGGGGCTTCGCTCCCGTGGGAATTTCGGTATAAAAAGTACCCTATGTGCTATTCCCGGTATTTTTCTACCCGTATACCGATTTTCATCGAAATCCGTCCAGTAGATTTTGCGTGATTGAGTAACAAACATCTCACAAACTCACATCCAAACTTTCGCATTTATAATATTATTAGGATCAGGATATTAGGATTAGTAAAAGAGCTAGCTAATTCGATTTTGACAGTACATAGAAAACACGAATTCACATAGGCAACTAAAGGGCAACCTGGGCCACTGACATATATGATAATAATAATAAAACATATATTACCAATTGTTTTTCAAATTGTTCATCCACCATCTTCTCTTCCAAGCTCTTTAGTTGGCATAATTCCATCAGGGGTAAATCAGGAAGTAGTGAGGGACTGTTCTGACATTGCGAAGGTACTCGAATTCTCTTAAGGGTATCTTCAATGTTCTCCACTCGATGCATAGTAAAGACAGCGATAGATTTGAGATGTTTCAGCTCAGTCATAATCTGACCTGTAACATTTTAAAGCGACAAATGTACACTTACGCGGCGCTGATGAAATATTATCACTACGTACAAGTATGGTTAGTAGTGGTCATATGACAGTACATTTAAGTTCATAAAACAGAAAATTGAATAATTTTCAAGCGAATGTACGCATGCAAATCCTAGCCCTTTACGACAAAAGATTGTAAATTGCGTAACTTACTTAACTGTTGTGTAAGTGATTCACTACTGTGTGATACTGAAGATGAAGTTTCACTACAAATTCGTTTTGGTGACAATCATCTGGATAAATGATCTGTGCTCTCTGAATATCTTCTGGTGTCAATGTATGATCTAATTCCACAGAAAAGTCACTAGCAATGTCTAAACCAGCAGAACCTGCTTATGGAAGGAAGGATTATATTATTATAATAAACAAACAAAAATATTCACACAAAGTTACAATCTACTGTAACTGTAACCATAGTTAGATATGTACAAAATATGATTTGATATTCACAAGTCTCTTTTTGATAAAGAAAAACATCGTAAGAAAACCTGCATACATCCTCAGGCAACCTTTGTTTCATACAGAAGTAACATAAATTAACAATTTTTTGTATGGAAATAAATAATGATAATTTATGCGAAATTTCCGTATAAAACAACGATTTTTTCTTGAAAGTTTAAAAAGTAAAACACCTTTAAGTCAAAATAAAAAGTCTAAATATTTATTATGCTATCATTAGCCAAAACTGGCGATGAACATTGGGTCGTCTGCTTAAAAGTTGGCGGGGGTGAAATAGAGTCATCGCGGTATTTCTTATTTTTTATTCTTCGTCTTTTTTGAATTTCCTCTAATGCAGCTGCGTCGGACTCGCTAGTTGCCTTGGTTTTTCTTTTTTCTACTTCATTTGCTTCAGCAAGCGTCGCTGGAAATAATAAAGAAATGAATATATATATCAAGTTTTATTGTACGTATGTGAACTCTATATTGTACATATCATTTCAAAAATACAACCGAGACAGATGAAAATAGTACAAAGGCGAACTAATGCCTATAAGGGATCTCTTCCAGTAAGCTTTGAGCCAATAACAAAAATAATAATCATTATAGTTACCATAATGTCCCACAATAATTATATTTTTTAGTTCATTCCAGTCTTCTTCTGGTTTCATACTTAAATTGATTGCCTTCCTTTCAATTTTCTTACTTTTTGGCCACATGCATATGTTTTTTTCTTCATTTATCCAATTTCTTGGAGCAGCAGATACATACTCATCATCGTTTACTGACCATGTTATTACGGAATAGGAATAGACAGCGGTAGGCAAAGTGTCAAGCTGGAACATTAGGTAAAAGGTCAATTTTGATGAAACCTAAATACATATTATGTATGCAAATTACATATTGTCACAACTACAAAAGCTTAAAAAAGTTATAGAATATTATTTTTAACTCTATTTATGAAAGTTATGTATCTACAGGTTTTCTTACCCATCCTGAAGGTGTCCCAGCAGCTACTCGGATTTGTGGTTAAAACAGCTATTAACAATGACTATTAAAATTAGCAATGAAAATTATTAAACCAATGATGATTTACTACATTAAATAACAGAATTCGCACATTTTGCTCTCAACATGTAAATCAGACTATAAAGTGTATTACATAGTTATTGTAATTAATACATTTTGTTAGGACTTGTTCCATATTAACTATTTCATTTATACTGGATAATTTTGTTACAATACCACCATAGAATAAAGAAGATTGACAAGGTTCTGTGAAACAACTATCATAACATAAATATCTTTGAAAGATTATGTATATTGTTTTTGTATTTTCACACTGAATGAGCGTTACAATTTTGAATTTTTTTTTTTTTTGAATTTTGAAGTTTGAATTTTTTGTTTTGACTATTGTATTGTCCTTAAGGATAAAGCGAAGGGCTGTTCATTAAACAATTTCCGCTGGATGGCGTTGATAGCAACATTTTCCGTTTTATTTTTTTTGTTGCGTTGTTGCAGTACTTATAGGCAAACATTTTGAATTGGCGAGCGGTAAACATACTATTTTATTTATTTTATGGCCTACGATTATATTTCAGTCAACATAATGAAAAAAAAGCTTTAGAATAGAATCTGCCATGAATCTTCGTATCTCTACACTCACTCACACTACGACGAGAGCTTTCAAAATGACATTAAATATAGCGCAAAGCATTGTTATAAATTTAAAAATACGCTACTAGATGGCACTTATTTCAAAAGAGTGTCTAACTACAATAATGCCAATCGGACTGGCTGGCAGCATAAGAAAAAAGAAAAAGAAATTTAAAAAATACAAAGAGCGAAAAATAACCTATAATTTCTTCTTGTCATTGTCATATTTTGTAAGAAAGCAAAAAAATATATTTATGAGAATTATTTTTTTGCTTTTACTACATAGGTACCTATGTACCTATGTAGTTCAAGTTCGTATCAATTGGACTCAGCAACGAAAAAGTCCTCCAGCGCGTTGCAATGTCTAGACTTTTGTTGCAAACTGTCAAAAAGCGCAAAGTTGAATATTTGGGACACGTTTTGCGACACAACAGATATCAGCTGCTTCAACTTATGGGAAAAATAGAAGGCAAGAGATGTGTTGGAAGACGCAAAAAATCATGGCTGAGAAACATATGTGAGTGGACCAGAGTCACCACGGTTGAGGAGCTGTTTCGCTTAGCGACGAACAGAGAAGAGTTTGCGAATCTGACGGCCAACCTTCAGTAATGGAGAGGCACTAGTTCAGTAGTGCAAAATCATAATTAGTAATAAGAAACTGTAATTTAAATACCTATCTACCAATAGTTTCAGCAGTTTGGATTTCACCATCTCTTAGATTCCCATACACAAAACTAGCAATAGTTCGAACATCCATTTTTCAAAAATCAATCAGCAAGCAGCACCGCAGACGTTATGGTCATAATGTTCTATTGAATTGTATGACTAGAATTATATTTTTAAATAAAACTAAATAGTACATATTGTTGACTTTTATTTTTAGTAATGAAGTGGAAATTTATTTTCCGAACTTTTTTTATTAAAGAAAACAAAAGATTAGGGATAGTTATTCCTTTCCAACATAAATTGTTAAATATTGCAGTCATTATTCATGATGACTCCTTCATTGCTTTTAATGATGGATGGTGATGATAAATTCTTCATCACGACAAACCTGTGTTACAGTTTTTGTTTTTGTATTATAGAATTAGTGTATAAAGAAACACTTGTGCTGTGCATTTCCTGCCACAGTATTGACATTTGACACGTGTCAATACTATCGATAGTCCTGCAACGCTAGTAGATCTTCGAGCAACAAGGACTTCCGCGCGCGAGGAGTCCGTGTTGCTCTATGCTAGTAGATAGATATGAATATAGTGTAGACTTACATCGATACCACGACGAATATCGATATCTTTTATTGTTGATATAAATTAATATCGTTTTTAAATATGCAACAAGCTAATTATTAAAAATAAAAAACACGACTGACAAGTTTTTACTCAAAAAGTATACCTATATACAAACATATAAGTAATATACATTTTTCAAATCGCCTTTTAAAGCCCTTCAATTTGATACCCCCACTCGATAAGATTGATCAAATTTTATTGTTTTTTGATCTGCTATTTATCGCATATATAATCCGCCATTTTGTTTTTATGATGACGTCATATAGCCTATGTCACTCGGAGGAATGCAAGGAATCTAAAAATACCTCTCAGGCCATTCAGGACTTATCGTGGAATAAAGAAACTTACATACAGACTTACATACATACATGAACCCTGAAAACATAACACTCCTTTTATGGTCAGTCGTGTAAAAATAAATCTGCAAATAATAAATGCGTATTTTATGCATTAAGTGAAAAAGTAATACACAGGTACCTTATTTACATTTAAATTGATAATTTGTTAATTCTTATCCGAATCTGATCGATTAGATTCAGCACTGTCAACGGTCAATACATAATCACACTTTCAATGAAATGTATTTAAATAAAATCGGAAAAAAAATAATTAATATAAATCACGGAGGTCGAGCCCACCTCGACTTTATCGATAATTCAAAGTATCGATACTTCGTGCCCTAGAAGTTCTAGGATTAAATTAGACGTTCAGAAAACATGTTGTGAAATGCAAACTAAAAAATAATTAATCAGTAATATTTGTTTTCTTTGAAACTAAATATAAATGTATTGTATGCACATATTCCTATAAGTAGTTTATTTTTTGTAAATGAATACCTACGTGTATAATATCTACCTACTATAATGTCTTTTGATAAAAGTATTTTCAAAATTAAATTGTTTAAGTTTCAGAACGAGACTTATGATTGTAAAAAGAATTATCTTTTTGGGTAAAAAAAAGCAACGTTGCCATCTTACACCTCGCACAGATCGGCAACAATGTATCGATGAATGCCTGAGATGAATTCGCACAAATATTCCAGTCCAGTCATATACGTAATGGCAAGCTTGTTATAATATATTAAATCTAGGGTTCAGTACGTATTTTTATGAAAGATTTTTTTATGGTGAAATTTAAATTTGATAACTGGGACTTTTGAACATGAAGGCAGGGATATCTGAATATGACATCTTGACATCTGGATGTGAAGACCTGGGTGTCTGGTCATGTGCATATGAAATGCTGGACAGCTGAATATGAAGACCAAAGCTTCAGGAGATGATCACCTGAACATCTGGAAATGAAGATCTGAAAATGTGGAGCTGAAGACCTGGACATCTGGACATCACCTGCACATATAAATTTGAAGACGTGGGAGTCTGGTCATGTGGATACGAAAACCTGGACAGCAGGACATAAAGTCCAGGACATCACATCCAGATGTACAGGTGATGTCCAGATGTCATATTTAGATAGCCTGTCTTGATATCCAAAAGTCCCAGTAATCAAATTTAAATTTCACCATAAAAAATCTTTCATAAAAATAAGTATATTGAACCCTAAATTGTATTTAATATTGAAACTTGCTATTTTATAATTTTTTAGCATTTCATGATTTTCTTTTGTTTTTCACGTACAGCCGATGGCGCTGTCAAGGCAAGCAACATCGAGGTAGCATGCATTTAGGTCTCAAAGTGCTTTTATATAAATAGTAGTAGTCAGTAGTTTGTAATAAATCTGCTAGACGTCGCCCCTAAATGTCACAAAATATTACGCACACATCAACAAGAATCTCAATTTTTGTCGTATTTTAAATGCCGTTTTTCTCGTAAATTATTATACATTATTATGTTAAATTCAACATGAGAGCACAATTACTTCATAAGAATTGGAAATTCGATTTTATTATGAGAATCATTAACGAAGTTTAGAGCATTGCTGTAGAACAAAATGTATGGACAGCCAAAGCTTGGCTTTCACCTTAAGAACGCAATGGTTATTTTTAATATCAGTTCCTAATTTAAAATGTAAAAAGCTGACCGATTTGAATGCCTTTACTAAGCTGTTATTTAAAAGGGGTTCTCTGTATGAAGTAATATAACCAGAAACAGTTTTATTCAAATAACAAGTTTCATTACGTATTTGAAGAGACCGCTTTTCATGTTCTCTATTTATAATTTGTTGTAATGGCATATTACAGCTTTTTACACTTTTTTTTATTTCATACATGTAATTTTCATATTGAAAAGCTGAAAAACTATCCAATGGTCCAAAGTTTAATACATCATCAGCTAAATGTATCAAATTATGGACGTTATGAGAAATATATTCTTCACCATACAATTTTCAATATTTTGTTACAAAATACACGAGTAATTCTTTGGCATAATCAATATGCATCACTAATAATTTAGTACTACATAAAATTCTAATTGCACAACTCAGACTAAGAAAATGCATATACTGCGTAGGCTTCAATTTAGCCTTTAACACAATAGGTCCTAAGTAAAGTAAAAACTGCCTGAATTCAGTGGCTTTAAATCTATCACTATCAGAAAGAGGCCTTGGTAATCGAGCAAAATCTTTATAGCTTAAGTGATTCCTCATATCTAGGAGTGTTTTATTAACATCACATAAGTCATTAGCCATCATTTGTATAGACATATTACCTTTACACCAAAATGAAATCAATCTTTTCATGACACCCAGACACACCAAGTGCATATAATCCAATGGAATATTTTGAATTAAATCAATTTCTAACTGTAACAATGGAGTTGTGTTTACATGATAATCTTCACTATATAACCCAGTACGAAAATGGCTATCTGTTCGTAATGCTGCATTTAAGTTACCATAACAAACTCTGTTATTTAAATAATTACCTTCAATGATACATTTTGTGCATCCAAAATATGAATTGTGTCCTTTTATGCACAGTATGAACGATTTAGCTGGAGCATCACAAATTATCTTACACAAAGAAATATCTTTCTTTTGATTGTTATGCAATATACCAGATATTTTTAAAGTTAAATATTCTGTTATAAATTAGCCCAGTATTTCATTAGGATCCTTAGGTTTTTTATAATTTTTATAACCATGCCAAATGCCTATTAGGAATGTTTTTTTTGCTTGAATAGATACTACCTAATACCGGCCAAAATTGGATACCAGAACTTTTTGTTAGTGGTAAACCATCAATATTTAAATCAAAGCAAATTACTTGCTCAATCAATATTCTATCATTCCGCAATCTATAACATATTCCTTCTGCTAATCCAAAATGGTAATAGTTACCCGAACTGGTACTAACAACATTGCGTGTTTTATCAACTTTTAAAATTGTTCTACAATCAGTAGGTAGGTTGATCAGTTCCTCTACACCATTAACTTTTTTAGAACTCGTAAAAGGTTATTAAAAACGTTGTGAGTAACTTTATTTTCAACAGCCCATTGTTTTAAATTTTGATTTAAATTTGTTATTGTAATATCTGTAGGTGTAGATGCATTGGTCTCAACATGTACCGATAAAGGCACATTAAACGGAGAAGACATAATTGCGACCTCATTGCAGACCAGTGGTTTACTTGCAATGCAAACATCTGAGGGCAGAGACACAGACAACGTGGAAGAATTACATGTCTGAGGAGTGATACTGTTAGATGGAGTTTCGTTTGTAAGCCTAATAGGTAAAAATTCATTTGTAATGCTGGTAGATGAAGATTTATTTGATTCTTTACTAATAACACTTCGTAAATATTTATGAGACATTGTTGCAAATGTTTTCCTTCTTTTAATAGGTAGCTCTGTAACAATTTTTTGGTAAACTTAAAGACAGTGTTAAAAAACTGCCTTTGGGATCGATCAAAAGGTAAATTTTATGACACAGTCACTAAAAGCAACAACTTACAAATTTTAACCCTCATATCATCGTGTTCATAAATGCTCAAGTAGGTACCTAGGTATATCATCATTAAAGTTGCACAGTTTTTACGGCCATTATGATTTCATACATAAAAATTCCTCTAGTGAACAAATAAGTATTATTCCTCTAAGATTTTTGTTTCAAAGCATGCAATTACTTATTAGGAAAGAATGACACCGGGTTGTGACTACATTACCTAGGTACCTAAATATTACACGATACAAATTACTTGAATAGGTACTATAAACTATATCTAACAGACACAGTACCTAGGTACCTACCTAGTCAGTACTCATTGTTTTTTGCTGCTTCTTTAAAATATTTAGATAATATAATATAATAATATTTATTTTAATAATAATAGAACCATTAGTGAGAGAATCACATCAGTAACCGAAGTACCGTAAAACGGGGAAAATAGGAATGGCGGGGTAAATTGGTATAAAAATCAGCTTTTCTAAACGTTTCTTTTATTGTTACTTCTATTTATTAGAGATTATCACCTTCTTGTTTTTGAACGAGCTTATATGTTTTTGCTACTGGCCACACTGAGCATTTAAGCCAGCCAATCAGGATTCATTTAGAAAAGTCACGTTTTTCTGAGGTTGTCGTAGCCACGTAAAATTACATAGTACAAGAAATGTATATTGAGAGTAATTAATCAAAGAAAAGTGCTGAAATCCGAGTTATTATTATTGAGACACCTGTCTGTTATTTGGAAAAACTTTAAGGTAAGTGATTTATTACGTAATTTCATTGAAAATCTAACTTTGAATAATATACTCTCATTTAGGTTATTTGGGTGTTAATAGGAACGTGAAAGGGGGAAATAGGCATACAAAGTGGGTATAATAGGAACGACGCGGGGGTTACATGGAACAACACGGGGGTTATTTGGTTTGAGAAAGAGGTAAATTGGAATACCTGTATAGGGTTGTCCAAATACAAAACATTTAGTCTAGGTATTGATTTAATTTTTTTAACTACCTTACCTAAAATGTTTGATATCATTTCTTTTTATTACAAGCTTTTACTTACTTTCACCTGTCTGTAATCAAATCTTGCAAGTTAGTAATCTTGGAAGGTAGGTACTCTTCACCCAACCCGGTGGAAAGTAAGTACCTAGGTACCTACTAACTTTGGATATATGGAGTGACAGCCCTAGTTATATTTCCGATTTACCTCTGCCACGTACCTATTATCCCCTCCAGGGGTAAATTGGAATTCTCTAGGGTTTTTATTAAATTTCTGAAAACAATACAATAATTTTGGAATTTTAACCTTGTTAACACATAACAGAGCATAGCATGCATTTTTTACTATACCATAAAGGACCCTAACCGTTGTGGGACAAGGTTTAAATTGTCTTTGACAGTGAAGACTGGACCTATTTACCCCGTTTTACGGTAAGTACCTATTTCCCAAGATATAAGGGGGAGCCGGCACCGGTTTCCAATGGCAAAATTTTTGGGAGCCGCGGCGGCAACGGAGGCACTCCCTAACAAAAAACAATTCACATTCTGAGGTTGTAACCAAAGAGAATATAATCACTACGTTATATGTAGTTGTATGTAACCTATAAGTGAATCAATAAAATATTTTTCCTTTTTCATACTAATACGTCGAAAAGACAGGTAGGTACCTACTTTCCCAAAAAGTTTGAGCTCTAATAAATTAACTCAGGAGAATAAACTTGTGCTGAAACGTATTCTTCTATCATAAAATTACATATAATTTAACAATTCTCATACTTTTTCTTCTCCAGTCCTCTTGGATCCGACACTTTGCATTTTTACAGAACTAGTTATCTACAATCAAACTACAATAAGATGATATTCTATTACACCTACAACGATATTCTACACTACTATTGTTTACCTTGTCATTTTCCATATTTAATACCTTCGAAGGAGTACTTTTTTCTTTGTTTATCACAAAACAAATCTAACAACTCACTCTGAGAACACAAGAAAAATAAAAATGGCCGCACGCGTCTGTCTTGCTTTGCAAGTTCGGGCGGGCCTTAAGCTAGCCATTGACGATCAGTTTTTAGCTGGCCATTGACGATCAGTTTATCGCGTCAGTCCAGACGTAAAACTGTGGCATCACTCCAAATGGTTTTAGGCCTACTAGAATTCCCCACTCACTGGCGTCACTCCGGCTCTTCAGTTTTCGATCGGCCGGGCTGAAGGGGTGACCTAATATGGGCTTAAACAAGCTGATTATTAAAAAATAAAATAAAATTAAAACGTTTATTCGGATTTGTTATTGAAATGAGTATTTTGCGTAGCATATTTCTGAAAAAAATATTAGTACAATTTTGGTATACCTATTTGAATTTTGCTTTTTAGTATTTTTTAGTATTGACCGGACAATTTTTTGGTATTTTGTAAAATTTTAAAACGGTCACACTGACTCACATAGCCTATGGCACTCGGAGGGATGCAAGAAATCTAAAAATATCTCACATCAAAATCTGTTAACCCGTTCAGGACTTATGGTGAAATAAAGAAACTTACATACATACATGAACCCTGAAAACATAACACTCCTTTTTTGGTCAGTCGTGTAAAAAAGGAATCAATTCAATCACGTCAATTTGTTAATTGAGTTATCGCTAGAACCAAATGACTGGACAAAATAATTTAAGGATGGACGAAACGACATATTTCAAGCTTTTGAAACATATAACTCCACAATATATTGCTAAACAGGATACTAATATGAGAGAAGCTATTAGCCCTCATAAGAGATTGACTACCA
Source organism: Ephestia elutella (assembly GCA_018467065.1). NCBI lineage: Eukaryota > Metazoa > Arthropoda > Insecta > Lepidoptera > Pyralidae > Ephestia > Ephestia elutella. Next base: position 5,419,069 of record CM031579.1, read on the forward strand.
CTCTTCGTTAATTAGCATCGGGAATGAGTTATGAAGAATTATAATTTCCAGCTGCAATATCTCCACAGCGTCTAGGAGTCATCATTCCAGAAACACGCTCAATCACCGCGGGCGATGCGAGCGAACTGACGACATTGGAATGACGATCACACACTCACGGGCAGTTTGGCGCGATGCGCCGTTGGATTTATGGTAGTCACAGAAAATTTCCGTGGCGCGTCGTCATTTAATAAAGCTGGCCATTGACGATCAGTTTTTCGCGTAAAACTAGACGTAAAACTGTGGCATCACTCCAAATGGTTTTAGGCCTACTAGAATTCCCCACTCACTGGCGTCACTCCGGCTCTTCAGTTTTCGATCGGCCGAGCTGAAGGGGTGACCTATTATGGGCTTAAACAAGCTAATTATTAAAAAATAAAAAAAAATTGAAACGGTTATTCGGATTTGTTATTGAAATGTGTATTTTACGTAGCATATTTCTGAAAAAAATGTTAGTACAATTTTGGTACCTATATTTGAATTTTGCTTTTTAGTATTTTTTAGTATTGACAGGACTATATTTGTAAAATTTTAAAACGGTCACACTGACTCACATAGCCTATGTCACTCGGAGGAATGCAAGGAATCTAAAAGTATCTCACATTAAAATCTGTTAAGCCATTCAGGACTTATGGTGAAATAAAGAAATTTACATACATACATGAACCCTGAAAACATAACACTCCTTTTTTGGTCAGTTGTGTAAAAAGGAATCAATTCAATCACGTCAATTTGTGTCGCTAGAACCAAATGACTGGACAAAATAATTTGAGGATGGATGAAACGACATATTTCAAGCTTTTGAAACATATAACTCCACAATATATTGCTAAACAGGATACTAATATGAGAGAAGCTATTAGCCCTCATGAGAGATTGACTACCACTCTTCGTTAATTAGTATCGGGAATGAGTTACGAAGAATTAAAATTTCCAACTGCAATATCTCCACAGCGTCTAGGAGTCATCATTCCAGAAACACGCTCAATCGCTGCGGGCGATGCGAGCGAACTGGACGACATTGGAATGACGATCACACACTCACGGGCAGTTTGGCGCGATGCGCCGTTGGATTTATGGTAGTCACGGAAAATTTCCGTGGCGCGTCGTCAGTTAATAAAGCTGGCCATTGACGATCAGTTTTTCGCGTCAGTCTAGACATAAAACCGTGGCGTCACTCCAAAATTTGATCGTGAGTGTCAAATCATCACTCCAGAGTTTTAACTGACGACGCGCCACGGAAATTTTCCGTGACTACCATAAATCCAACGGCGCATCGCGCCAAACTGCCCGTGAGTGTGTGATCGTCATTCCAATGTCGTCAGTTCGCTCGCATCGCCCGCGGTGATTGAGCGTGTTTCTGGAATGATGACTCCTAGACGCTGTGGAGATATTGCAGCTGGAAATTTTAATTCTTCGTAACTCATTCCCGATGCTAATTAACGAAGAGTGGTAGTCAATCTCTCATGAGGGCTAATAGCTTCTCTCATATTAGTATCCTGTTTAGCAATATATTGTGGAGTTATTTGTTTCAAAAGCTTGAAATATGTCGTTTCGTCCATCCTTAAATTATTTTGTCCAGTCATTTGGTTCTAGCGATAACTCAATTAACAAATTGACGTGATTGAATTGATTCCTTTTTTACACGACTGACCAAAAAAGGAGTGTTATGTTTTCAGGGTTCATGTATGTATGTAAGTTTCTTTATTTCACCATAAGTCCTGAACGGGTTAACAGATTTTGATGTGAGATATTTTTAGATTTCTTGCATCCCTCCGAGTGCCATAGGCTATGTGAGTCAGTGTGACCGTTTTAAAATTTTACAAAATACCAAAAAATTGTCCGGTCAATACTAAAAAATACTAAAAAGCAAAATTCAAATAGGTATACCAAAATTGTACTAACATTTTTTTCAGAAATATGCTACGCAAAATACTCATTTCAATAACAAATCCGAATAAACGTTTTAATTTTATTTTTTAATAATTAGCTTGTTTAAGCCCATAATAGGTCACCCCTTCAGCCCGGCCGATCGAAAACTGAAGAGCCGGCGTGACGCCAGTGAGTGGGGAATTCTAGTAGGCCTAAAACCATTTGGAGTGATGCCACAGTTTTACGTCTAGACTGACGCGTAAAACTAGACGTAAAACCGTGGCGTCACTCCAAAATTTGATCGTGAGTGTAAAATCATCACTCCAGAGTTTTAACTGACGACGCGCCACGGAAATTTTCCGTGACTACCATAAAACCAACGGCGCATCGCGCCAAACTGCCCGTGAGTGTGTGATCGTCATTCCAAGTCGTCAGTTCGCTCGCATCGCCCGCGGTGATTGAGCGTGTTTCTGGAATGATACTCCTAGACGCTGTGGAGATATTGCAGTTGGAAATTTTAATTCTTCGTAACTCATTCCCGATGCTAATTAACGAAGAGTGGTAGTCAATCTCTCATGAGGGCTAATAGCTTCTCTCTTAATAGTATCCTGTTTAGCAATATATTGTGGAGTTATATATTTCAAAAGCTTGAAATATGTCGTTTCGTGGTTCTAGCGATAACTCAATTAACAAATTGACGTGATTGAATTGATTCCTTTTTACACGACTGACCAAAAAAGGAGTGTTATGTTTTCAGGGTTCATGTATGTATGTAAGTTTTTTTATTTCACCATAAGTCCTGAACGGCTTAACAGATTTTGATGTGAGATATTTTTAGATTCCTTGCATTCCTCCGAGTGCCATAGGCTATGTGAGTCAGTGTGACCGTTTTAAAATTTTACAAAATACCAAAAAATTGTCCGGTCAATACAAAAAAATACTAAAAAGCAAAACTCAAATAGGTATACCAAAAATTGTACTAACATTTTTTTCAGAAATATGCTACGCAAAATACTCATTTCAATAACAAATCCGAATAAACGTTTTAATTTTATTTTATTTTTTAATAATTAGCTTGTTTAAGCCCATGATAGGTCACCTTCAGCCCGGCCGATCGAAAACTGAAGAGCCGGATTTACGCCAGTGAATGGGGAATTCTAGTAGGCCTAAAACCATTTGGAGTGATGCCACAGTTTTACGTCTAGTTTTACGCGAAAAACTGATCGTCAATGGCCAGCTTAAAGCTGGCCATTGACAATGGCCAGCTTAAAACTGTGGCGTCACTCCAAAATTTGATCGTGAGTGTCCAATCATCACTCCAGAGTTTTAACTGACGACGCGCCACGGAAATTTTCCGTGACTACCATAAATCCAACGGCGCATCGCGCCAAACTGCCCGTGAGTGTGTGATCGTCATTCCAAGTCGTCAGTTCGCTCGCATCGCCCGCGGTGATTGAGCGTGTTTCTGAAATGATGACTCCTAGAAGCTGTGGAGATATTGCAGTTGGAAATTTTAATTCTTCGTAACTCATTCCCGATGCTAATTAACGAAGAGTGGTAGTCAATCTCTCATGAGGGCTAATAGCTTCTCTCATATTAGTATCCTATTTAGCAATATATAGTGGAGTTATTTGTTTCAAAAGCTTGAAATATGTCGTTTCGTCCATCCTTAAATTATTTTGTCCAGTCATTTGGTTCTAGCGATAACTCAATTAACAAATTGACGTGATTGAATTGATTCCTTTTTTACACGAAAAAAAAAGGAGTGTTATGTTTTCAGGGTTCATGTATGTATGTAAGTTTCTTTATTTCACCATAAGTCCTGAACGGGTTAACAGATTTTGATGTGAGATATTTTTAGATTTCTTGCATCCCTCCGAGTGCCATAGGCTATGTGAGTCAGTGTGACCGTTTTAAAATTTTACAAAATACCAAAAAATTGTCCGGTCAATACTAAAAAATACTAAAAAGCAAAATTCAAATAGGTATACCAAAATTGTACTAACATTTTTTTCAGAAATATGCTACGCAAAATACTCATTTCAATAACAAATCCGAATAAACGTTTTAATTTAATTTTATTTTTTTTAATAATTAGCTTGTTTAAGCCCATAATAGGTCACCCCTTCATAGGGACACGAAAAAAGTATCGATACTTTGTGGTATCGAGTACTTTTCCTTTCGATACCGATACTTTTGTACTCGATACTTTGTATTCGATACTTTTACTCAATGAGTACTTTTTCAGAGATATCGTATCGAATATTTTTTATTTTTTATTTATTAGGTTCGCCAACTGGCTGTGCAACACAATATGTGATGTAATGTGTTAGAATTATAAAAAACAAAATCTTTGTTTAGAATTTAGGTAGGTACCTACCTGCACAATGTGTACATACATAATTGGCTGTCTGCCGAAATTCTTATTGTAGTATTATATTCTTATCGTACGTATAACTTTGTGGCTCTCAAGTTCAGAGTAGGTTGCAAACTTAGTAACAAGAGCAATTACAGCATTGTATCGATTCTGAACATTGTATTGATCGTACACAAGGTTCTTTTTTAAATATTACACACACTGCGCTGCGCAAGCATTTTGCAGCTAGGTGTGCGCTGACTCTTAGGCTCTCAAACCTAGGCGAATTCGCGATTCGCTCGCACCGCAATTTCGAGCGAGAGATACTTATCAACTGCTCTAAGGAGTGAGTGTGACGTACATATACGAATTCCGCGGTGCGGAATCAGTCGTCAATCTGTGGTTTATAATGTTGTTTGACGAAATTTATGCTGATTTGTCATATATATAATGTTTTTGTTTATTTAATTCAAATAAAAAAAAATATAAGAAAAGTACTCGATACCCTAAGGTATCGATACTTTTGTTTCGATACTTTTACGAGTACGATACTTTTTTCGATACTACTCATGAGTAAAGTATCGATACTTTCTATTCGATATCGTGTCCCTACCCCTTCAGCCCGGCCGATCGAAAACTGAAGAGCCGGCGTGACGCCAGTGAGTGGGGAATTCTAGTCGGCCTAAAACCATTTGGAGTGATGCCACAGTTTTACGTCTAGTTTTACGCGAAAAACTGATCGTCAATGGCCAGCTTTAGACTATGTATTTACTAACCATAAAACTTGTAATGCATTGCCAGCTATTTACATAAATTATATTTATTGGAATAAATAATATAATACAAATTAAAAAGTAGAAAAAACCCAAATTATAATAAATAGGTTCTCGATTTTTATTATTAATAAAATTTTTATTCTTTCAAATGTCTGACAAGTGGCAACATTACATACTAGTTCCCCGTTCCCCGTTATTAAAATTTAACTCTGCCACACGTAGTGATTATATACAGAGAGAAAAATCACTACGTTAAAATTATATACTCTTTGTCTGCCACACGAAACGAAGATCAACCACCGACGTAGTGATTATATGCTCTTTGCGCCAACGCTGCGCCGCGCCGCCCGCCATCTTGTTCCACTCACCGCGGTCATCAACAGTGTGCGAGAAAAATATATTTTATTCTTCTAGCTAGGGACAGTATCAGTAATAAGGTGTCTAGTATAATTGCGTGTTTAGAAATAGTTCTATTGCGTTGTGTTTACAAATCCAAGTATGGCCGAAAACATAAAATCCCTTATTGCCTCGCGTGGCGAAGGCTAGTTTTACCAAAATAGCAAAGGCTATGGTATCTGAGGATGTTGCAGGTACGTCTCTCTCTGTTTTTAGACTGAAGGGTATGGCTGACAGGTTAAAAGAGGTTTTCTCGGAATATACCAGGTTGTGTGTAGCTATAAAGGTTATTAGTGAAAAAGACGCCGAGGATCCAAGTGACTTAGAAGAGCAATAGGTACATCGAGCTCACTGCTAAAATTAACGAGGCTCTTAATAAATTAAACCCAACAGTTGCTCAAGCACAGCCTCAGCAAGGGACAGTCTCTAGGATTAAGCTTCCACATGTCTCTGTTCCGACTTTTTCAGGAAAATATACACAATACTATGAGTTCATCAATATTTTCACAGCCATGATTCATAATGACAGTACATTGACCCCAGTCCAAAAACTATATTACCTGAAAGGTTTTTTAACTGACGAGCCTCAGTCTCTCGTCAGCAACCTTCCTCTTATTGACGACAGTTATGCACATGCTCTAAAATTGTTAAAGGAACGGTATGACACTAAAATAAAAATAGTTCAGGAGCATATATACACTATTTTAGATTTACCAAATATCACCCGTTCTACCTCGATTAATATATGCAATTTGATTTCAGAAGTAAAGCAACATTTGGCCGCCTTAAAGAATTTAAAAGTGCCGGTGGACAACTGGGACAGCATTATCGTTTGTATTATTATGCGAAAGCTGGACATGGTAACAAATCGCGCATTTCAGCTTGACCGTGACTCCAAGGAACTTCCAACCATCAAGGAAGTACTGGAATACCTGGAAAAACGTTCCTTAGCATTGGAGTCGATGGACACCAATAATCAACGATCGCAGTGGCAGTCCCAGCGCCTTGCTAGCCACTCGGTAACTGCCAATACTTCGGCATCATGCATCTTCTGTAAGTCTTTTGAACATAAATTATTTCAATGCCCTACTTTTAAACTTTCAACACAACAAAAGCGCCTAGAGTTTGCACACACTAATAAATTATGCCAAATATGCTTGGCTCAACACAAACGCAAGTGCAAATATCATTTTAAGTATGCTGAGTGTAAAAAGGAGCACAATACCCTGCTGCATGGGATCGAATTGGAACAAAGCCCGTCAGTCACCTTGCTTTCTAACTTCAGTGGTCCTCATGCACAAGTTTTATTACCTACTGCCCAGGTTAAACTCATCGCCAACAATGGAACTGCAATTTATGTTAGAAGCTTACTTGACAGTGCATCCCAAGCTTCTTTTGTGACAAGCAGGGTCGTGGAAATGCTTGGCCTGACTCCTATGCGCACCAACACTAGTATTGTGGGCATAACAAATGCTGAGCAAGCCATCAACAAGTGTGTAACACTCACAGTACACTCAACAGTGTACCCATTTAAAATTGAGGTTAATTGTCATGTCATTGATAATATCACAACACAACTGCCTCAAACACTTCTAGATGTGTCATCAATAAAATTCCCTGCCAATTGTAAACTAGCCGACGCAACATTCAATGTGCCTGGTGATGTGCATGTTTTGCTAGGAGCTGATATTTTTTTCCAGGTGCTGTTGCCGCAGCCTGATGTGGTGGTGTCACCTACTGCGAGCAACCAACAGCAGCAACCTGCAGCAACTACAGCTACCATCGAGCAACCATACATCGTGCACACTGCATTAGGGGCCATCGTCGCTGGTCGCAGCAACATCAAAGCAAACAATCAGGTTGTACTATTTTGCAATGAATGTAATTCTAATATTAGTGATGACATTAGGTTTTTTTGGAAAACTGAATCAGTGCCTGAAACCTTCCCAGAGCAACTACCGGAACACGAGTATTGTGAGAATCTTTTCAAACGCACCACTGTGCTTGAAAACAATAAATTCACAGTAACTATGCCTATTAAATTTCCGTTAGAGCGAATCAATTCTGAGTTAGGGAGTCGTTTCCATTAGCTATTCAACGCTTCGCATAGAATATACAAAATTTATTAATCAATATAAAAAAAAAAAAAAAAAATTACTTCTACACAAGAAATAGTAAATGTTTTTGAAAATTACTTTACAAACATACCTTTAGAATTAACCTCTAGCATAAATTCATGCCCTCAAAATGCCGAATCCCTACTTAAAAGTAATGTCACCACTTGCACCTCTAAATTTAAATTCTCGCATATTGACCCTAGTGATATAATTAAAACTTTTAAAGAACTAAACATTAAGAAGTCTGAGGATCACTGGGGTATGTCTGTTAGCATAATTTTCCATATAATAAATATCATAGCTGTCGACTTAGCTTATATATTTAATGAATGTGTTGACCAAGGCATTTTTCCAAATTTAATGAAACTTAGCAAATTAATTCCACTGTTTAAAAAAGGTGAAAAATCAGAGCCTGGCAACTATAGGCCTATATCTATTTTGCCAGTCTTGAGTAAAGTATTTGAAAAGATTATGCTTAGTCAAATGAAACAGTACTTTAATATCCACAATCTATTTCACGGCCAACAATTTGGATTTACTAGTGGTAAATGTACAACTGATGCGGGAGTGGCTTTGGTTACTCATATCTTCAATGCATGGGAAGATTCACAGGATGCAATTGGAGCGTTTTGTGATTTATCTAAGGCGTTTGACTGTGTTGACCATGAGACTCTCTTGCTCAAGCTCTCTCAGTACGGTTTTGACACTAAATCAATAGAACTAATAAAATCTTATTTAAGTGATAGGCTGCAGACTGTAGACTTAAATAACGTAAAATCTAAAGGATCAAAAGTTATGATTGGCGTACCTCAAGGTTCAATTTTAGGACCTTTCCTTTTTTTAGTCTATGTCAACGACCTGCCTTATATGGTTGAGAAGCAGGCTGGTATAGTGTTGTTTGCTGATGACACGTCTTTAATTTTTAAGACTGACCGCCATAGCGAAAATGTGGATGCTGTGAACAGCACTTTGTCTGCCATATCAGACTGGTTTTCTGCTAATAACCTGATGCTTAATGCAAGTAAGACCCATTGCATTAAATTTACGCTTCCTAATGTTAGGCAGGCCCATGTTGATATCAATATAAATAGTAATAAGTTAGAGTTCATTGAAAGTACCACATTTTTAGGAATAACATTAGATTCTAAATTACAATGGGGTGCTCACATTTCTAATTTGTCTAAAAAACTGAGCTCCGCGGCTTATGCTGTAAGACGAATCAGACAACTGACGGATGTGGCAACTGCTAGGTTGGTTTATTTTAGTTATTTCCATAGCCTAATGTCGTATGGCCTATTACTTTGGGGAGCAGCTGCCGACATACAAACAATTTTTATACTTCAAAAAAGAGCTATTCGTTTTATTTACAGATTAAGGAAAAGAGATTCACTCAGAGATTTCTTCAAAGATATAGATATTTTAACCTTACCATCTCAATATATTTTTGATAACATTATGCATGTTAGGAAAAATATTTCGTCTTTCAAAAAAGTTTGTGATGTCACAGATATATCCCTGCGAAACAAACATAACTTGTACGTTCCAGGGCACAGACTGGCTAGGGTTAGGAAATCATTTGTGGGAAACTGTATACGCTATTATAATAAAATACCAAAATCTGTCCTTGATATGCCTGACAAGAAATTTAAACATTATATTAAGGAGACACTTTGTAAGAAGGCATATTATACGACGGATGATTATGTAAATGACAAAAATGCGTGGCCCGAGCCTGGTACAGTGACCTCCTAAGACTGTCATATTACTCTCTAGGTACATTGTGTACTTTTACTTTTACAATGACATTTTATTAATTTATAATTTTTATTAATTTATAAATTTGACATTTAATATATATATATATTCAATGTATATTCGTCCACATATACAGTTATTTAATTGTAAGACATATGTTGTAAAGTGACGTCTTTGGAGAAAATGCAGCAGTGGAGTTTGTTGCGCCGCCTCTTCTCCACTTGCGCTTTGGAGGCGGTGGTAAACTTAGCTTTAAGTAATTTTTTTGACGTCAACTAACTAAAAAACAAGAAAGTGACGATTTATAAGTGCTATTTTTAAGCCTACATGAATAAAAATATTTGACTTTGACTTCTTTAAAGCATGGTGAATATCGTGACATAAGTAGTTATGATTTATCTAGGGATCCAGTCTTTTTTCTCCCTCACCATGCCGTACTCAAAGAGTCTAAAACCACAAAATTGAGGACCGTATTTGATGGATCTATGCTTACAACTAAGAAAGTTTCTTTAAACGATATTTTAATGAACGGTCCGGTGGTTCAAAAGGACCTTTTTGAAGGCATTCTGATTAGAAAAAAATATTTTTTATCTGCGATATAAGAATGATGTTTAGATGTATTGACTTAGATGCCTCACAGAGGTCTCTACAGAACATCTTGTGGCGCGACTCTCCTGATCAGGATGTGAAGTGCATACAGCTCAATACGGTCACATATGGCCTTAAGCCTTCTTCATATCTTGCCACTCGATGTCTCATTGAGCTTGCAGAGAGGTATCAAGATCAATTTCCTTTGGCATCATCAATTTTGAGAAACAACACTTATGTTGATGATGTTCAGTCAACCAGTCAGTCTGAAGAACAGCTACTTAATATGCAGTCGGAGTTGATTAAATTGCTTGCTCTTGGAGGGTTTCAATTGCACAAATGGGCATCTAACTGTAGTACAGTACTTTCAAAAGTGCCTAGAAATACTCATCAGTTTTGTGAATCAGATATAGAAAATCGTGACTTATCAGTCAAAACATTAGGTGTACATTTTTGTGTAGAAAATGATGTGTTCAAAACCAAACCAAACCAGAAGGATTCAGAAAAATTTAATAGTTTTTTATCTTCACTTGAGACTGATAGAGCTTTACAATTGATTGTGAAGAACGAGCAAAAACTCTTTTATGCTAATGAAATTAAATGTTTAACAGCTTCCACTCCAGTCAGTGGCAGTCTAAGGCCCCTAACACCATTTATAGATAGTAGCGGTCTCATAAGAGTTGGAGGACGTTTGCAAAATGCCCCTGTTGCCTATGCAAAGCAACATCCTATAATCCTGCCTAAAGACTCTGACATCACTGCCCTGATTGTGAGAGATGAGCATTTAAAACTGCTACATGCGGGCCAAAGACTAGTCCTAACCTCCCTCAGACAGCGCTTTTGGATCATAGATGGTCTACGCACAGTCAAAAAGATATTGCATAAGTGTGTAATATGTTTCAGATTGAAAGCTGCTGCGACAACTCAGCTGATGGGTTCGCTGCCTGCCGCTAGAGTCACCGCTGCATGCAGAGCGTTTCAGAAAATCGGGATGGACTTCGCTGGGCCAATATCTGTCAAAAATAGCAGAATAAGGAAGCCGATTATAGGGAAAGGTTACATAGTTTTGTTTGTTTGCTTCACCACTAAAGCGATACACTTATTATTATTATTATTTACTATGTGGGGACGCCACACCAGACGGGTGATCAGTCCACTTATGCTGGGACCATTTCACCCAATTCCCCGAGACCCGTATAGGGTTTTGAGTTACCTGGTAACTCACGTTGGTGGCGACCCATTGAATCTACCTGTTACTTTGCAGAATTTTAACATCTGCCCTATTGTAATGTTGCTCAGATCATCCTCAGATAGGACGTCTGAGCCCAATACTTCTCTCCTTGCAGCGGCAAATGCAGGACATTCTGCTATTAAGTGAAAGCTAGTTTCCTCTTCTTCCAGGCAGCTGGGACAAATGGGATCGTCCATTTGCTTAATCACTGTCAAGTGCCTGTTCAGTTGACAGTGTCCTGTGAGGATTCCTATAATGATTCTAATGTTCTTCCTGCTCAATTTGAGCAGGTGTTTTGATTTCTTTTGGTCTGCTGCTTTGATGAAGATTTTAGATTGTCTTAGACTTCTAGTTCTTCTCCATCTTCTATTGGATTCTACTTTCATTCTATGCTTGATGACGCCTTTCGTTATCCCATAGGCTATGGGAAGTCTGGGTTCAGGTCCCACGAAGGTTTCATCTGCTCCTTTCCTAGCAAGTTCGTCTGCTCTTTCATTGCCAGTTATGCCTCTATGACCTGGAACCCAGGCCACAGTGACCGCAGTATTGTTGGCCAGCCTGTTCAGAGCATCCTTGCATTCTTTAACTAACGCCGACGTTGTTTCTTCTTTATCTAGTGCTTTTAGCGCTGCTTGGCTGTCACTGTATATGATGACTTTTTCCGTATTGTCGGGCCATTCGCTTATAGTGTTCACACACTCCAGGATTGCGTTTATTTCTCCTTGAAACACGCTAGCGTATTTACCCAATTTTACGGTTCTTTCATATTCTGTACCGTCCTGATGTGTGATCAGTATACCGGAGCCAGATAGCTTTGTAGATTCTTTCCTGGAGCCATCAGTGAAACAGGTTGTCGTGACAATGCCCGCCTCATCTGCGACTTTCCAGTCTTCTCTGGTACCTATGTGTATCTTGTACTTTTTGTCAAAGATCCTTGCTTTCCTGATGAGATCATTATTTGCTAGGATCATTGACAGGTTACCTATATATTCGCGTTCTATTTCCACGTGACCTTTGTCTGTGTGTATGTATCCCTTTCCAGAGTTTATGGCTTTTTAGTCGAAACCATTGCTCTGTTGCCCTCCTTTTTATTTCTATGTCCAATGGATTTAGACCGAGGGCCATTTCTAGTGACGCCGTCGGGGTTGATTTCATCACCCCCGATACCATCAGTCCAGCCAGTCTTTGGACCTTGTCTAGTTCCCTTTTGTTGGTACTTTGAGCAGCTTTATGCCACCACACTATGGCACCGTGAAGAATTCTTGGCATTATTATTGCCTTGTATACCCATATGAATATTTCGGGTTTCATTCCCCAGGTTCTTCCTATCGCTCTTCGGCACTGCATCATGGCCACTTTCGCCTTTGCGCAATTGTCCACGATGTGAGACTTGAAGGTAAGTGTGTCGTCTATGATAACACCCATATACTTGATTTCTCTTACCATCTCTAGATTGGTGTTATTGATTTGGATAGGAGCAGGTAACGACTTGTTGTTGGGGGACACCCCACAGAGCTAGCGTCCACGTCGCGTCCCCTGGAAACGTCGCGTCCTGTCCACCGTAACGGGGTGGCAGGCCGGCGGCTAATAGTTCTGTGCAGCCGGAGCAACGATTGCAAACTCACGATGTCTGATCGAAGCCGATCGCGGGACGCCTCCGGGCGCTTCCAAAAGAAAGGCCCTTCTCAGGGCCACCCAAAAGGCCCTTCTCAGGGCCAACCATTGGGGAGGGGAGGGAAAAATCGGGGGGTAATATTTCGGATGGGGGAAGAAAAGGGTCGGATCTGGAGAGATCCGAGAGAGAGGAGATGGAGAGGAGGGACACTTGTCAGCCTCCTGCACAGCAGAGCCCCGCTGCGTGGTATGCTGCGACGCCGGTAAGCCGGCCAATCACGTCATGGGGGGTAAGTCCTGTAACCCCCGCCGACCCGAGGGAAAGGGCCGTCCCCTCCTCCGCGTGAGGACAGACGGGAGGTGGCGCCAGACGGCCAAATGGAGGAGTGATGGGGGTCTCCTTCATACAGGCCAATCTCAACCACTGCGCCGGGTCGCAGGATCTGCTCCTGCAATCTATGGCGCAGTGGGATGTGGACGTCGCGGTGATCTCGGAGCCGTACGCGGTCCCCTCCCTGCCCCATTGGGCCGGGGATCTAGACGGCACCGTGGCCATCGTGGCTAGGTCTGGCGCCGCCCCTCCCCTCACGATTGAGAGGAGAGGGAACGGCTTTGTGGTGGCGGTTCGGGGAGAGTACGCTATAATCGGCGTTTACTTCTCCCCGAACCGGGATTTGCCGGCCCTGGTGCAGTTTCTGGACGCACTGGGGCCGGAGGTGAACGGCTGGCGCCCCTTAAAGTCTTGGTGGCCGGTGACTTCAACGCCAAATCAACGGCGTGGGGGAACCCGGCCACTGAGCCTAAGGGGCGAAAGGTTGAAGAGTGGGCGCTGGCCGCGGGACTGTCCCTCCTGAATAGGGGGACAGTCCAGACGTGTGTGCGGCGGACGGGTGGCTCGGTGGTGGACTTGACGTTCGCCACCCCCGCCGCTGCGCGATGCGTCACAAACTGGAGGGTGGAAGCGGGGGTGGAGACACTTTCGGACCACCGGTATATTCGGTTCGATGTGTCTGCCGCCCCCAAAGCCAGGCGGCGTCGCCGTCTCGGGTGCGCAGCCGGTTCCCGCGATGGGCCCTCACGCGGCTTGACCGGGAACTGGCGGAAGAGGCGGCCATCGTCGGCCGCTGGAGCCTCCCGCCTCTGGCTGGAATGGGGGTGGACGAAGCGGCTGACCGTCTCGGCGACGCTTTCACAGCGGTATGCCGGGCGGCCATGCCTAGCGTAGGTCGTGCGCCCCCTAGGCGGGCGGTATATTGGTGGTCGGCTGAGATTGCCGCCCTTCGCGTCGCCTGCGACGCGGCCCGAAGGGCCTACGGTCGAAGCAGGCGGCGCAGCCCCCGGGACGAGGAGAGGGATGACCAGCTGTATGCGGTGTATGTGGCAAAACGAATGGAGCTACAGCTGGCCATCAGTCGGGCCAAGGAGGAAGCCCTCGAGGAGCTGGTGGAGGGTATCGAGAGGGATCCGTGGGGCCGACCGTACAAGTGGGCGCGAAACAAAATGCGCCCACAGACGGCCCCATTAACGGAGACCCTTCAGCCGGCTCTGCTGGAGGAGATTGTCGGGGGCCTATTCCCCGGCAATCCTCGGGGTTTTCTCCCCAAGGGATGGCCCGACAGCCGCCTGGCGAAGCGGAGGAGGAGCGGGTGGAGGCTGATCCGCCTCCCGTCACCGACGTCGAAATGGAGGCGGTGCTCGACCGCCTCCGGACGAAGAAGAGGGCACCGGGTCCAGACGGGGTGCACGGGAAGGTGCTTGCGCTGATTCTCGTGCACCTCGGGGAGGGTTTTCGGGAGCTGCTCAACCGCTGTCTGCGAGAGGGACAGTTCCCGAAACTGTGGAAGGAGGGCCGACTCTGCCTCATACCGAAGGGGAGCCGGCCCCTGGACTCGGCCTCGGCGGTGCGACCTCTGGTCCTGCTGAGCGAGGCCGGCAAGGCCCTGGAGAGTATCGTGGCCTCTCGCCTCGTTCAGCATGTGGAGGAAGGCCCGGGACCGCGTCTCTCTGACGTGCAGTACGGGTTCCGGGCCGAGAGGTCCACCGTCGATGCCCTCAGGCGTCTACGGTCGGTGACGGAGGAGGCGGATCGGGAAGGCGAGGTGACCCTGGCGACGTCACTAGACATCGCCAACGCCTTCAACAGCATCCCGCACAGTGTAATACGGGAGGCACTTCGGTATTTCGAGGTGCCCTCATACCTGCGGGAGCTGTTGGGGGCGTACCTGGAGGAACGCGTCGTCCTATATGAGGATATGGGGGGTCGAATGGTTCGGCGGAGCGTCGAGTGCGGTGTCCCACAGGGGTCGATTCTTGGCCCTATCCTGTGGGACATCGCCTACGACTGGGTCCTGCGGTGCCGGCTTCCCCGGGACGGGTGTCATCTGCTATGCGGATGACACTCTCTTCACGTCCCGGGGTGCGAACTTCGGCGAGGCGGCGCGGCTGGCCGAAACGGGTCTCGCCCTTTTGGTTGGCCGCATAGAGGGGTTAGGGCTTCGGGTCCGCTTGGACAAGACCGAGGTCCTCCTCTTCCGCGGGGCCCGAACGAGAGGACATCCCCAATGGCGCGCCTCCAGGTGGGTCAAGAAAAGTTGAGGGTGAGTACCCAGATGAAATATCTGGGACTCATCCTCGACGGAAGATGGTCCTTCGGCCCCCACTTTCGCGAGTTGGGGCCGAGGATCGTCAAGGCGGCTGCGTCGCTGGGCGTGGGCCCAGCGACTCCGTGAGGCGGCTGTACTCTGGCGTATGCCGGAGTATGGCGATGTACGGTGCCCCCATTTGGGTGGACGCCCTCACCGCGGATAATAAGCGTCTGCTACGGCAGGCGCAAAAGACGATTGCGGTGAGGGTGATACCGTACAGGGGTACCGTACAGTGGCGTATTCTGCGGCCACAGCCCTCGCGGGCGACCCGCCGTGGGACGGAGGTGGCGGAGGTGCTCGCCGAGGTGTACCACTTCGTGGCAAGCCAGAGAGAAATCGGCGAGCGCCCCTCGCTGGAGATGGTCCGGCGGGTCCGCTTGCGAGGGCAAGCGGAACTCATGCGGAGGTGGGGAGGCGGACCTGGCGCAGGCCGAGTACGGTGTGCGCACAGTGGAGGCTCTGCGTCAGGTCCTGGAGAGGTGGATGTTGAGGCGGCGCAAGCCTCTCACCTTCCGCATGACGCAGGTGCTCACCGGGCACGGTTGCTTCGGTGGGTACCTGCACCGCGTGGCCAAGAGGGAGGTCGAGCCAGTCTGCCACGATTGTGGCGATGCTCAGGACACTGCTCAGCATGTTCTCGAGCAGTGTCCCAGATGGAGCGGGCAGCGCCACGATCTGGCGGCTGCACTGGGCGGAGTGGACCTGTCGCTCCCGAGTGTCGTCAAGGCGATGGCCTCCTTCTGCGAGACTGTCATGTCGCAGAGGGAGGCCGAAGAAAGGGACCGCGAGGACCACCCCCTCGCGGACCCTATTAGAAGACGGCGGAGGGGTGTGCGACGCAGGCGCTACCTTGCGCGCCTGCAAGCGCCGTAGAGTGTGGGGCTGGTTGTCCCACCCGGCGGCAGGGGTCTTCCAGGTGTCGGAAGGTGCCCCTGAGAATGGTGAGTCCGGTCTCCGATAACAGAGACCGGCCAGTCGCTGAGGCGCCTTGTGTTAGATAGATCCGAGGCGCCTCCCTGTAAAGCTCCTGGGCCGACTAGCGGCCCAGGAGTCCCACACTCTGTGTGTAAAGGCATTTCCCCCTGCGAATCAAAAAAAAAAAAAAAAAAAAAAGGTAACGACTTGTTCCTTTTGGTGGTAAATAAAACGAGCTTTGTTTTATTTGGATTCAAGTTTAGTCCCTTGCTTCTACACCATTCTAGGGTTACTTTTAATCCTCTATTCATAATATCTCTTATGACACTAAGAACTTTTCCTGATACTAGAAGTGCACCGTCGTCTGAATATACTTGTGTGTATATGTGCAGTTTGTTTAGTTTTTGGATAAGTTCATCTATAAGCAGACACCACAGGAGGGGCGAAAGACAACCACCTTGTGGGAAACCCCTCTTTGCTCTTATTGTATGTGTGGTGTTTGCTAGCTCCGCAGTGATTGATCTATGTTTCAGCATGTTTTTTATCCATCCTGAAATCTGTTTGTCTATACCCTCTCGTTCAAGAGCTTGTTCTATTGATTCCGGGGTTGCTTTATCGAATGCTCCTTCCACATCGAAGAAACACCCAAGGGCATATTCCGATTCGCTAATTGATCTCTGAATCCGTGTCACTATGCTATGGAGGGCAGTCTCTGTAGATTTGCCCTCCATATATGCATGTTGATTTCCATGTAGTGGATTTGAGGTCTTTTCTATTTCAGTTCTTATTTGTTTGTCTAAAATTTTCTCTATTGTCTTTAACATAAAGGAGGAAAGGCTTAAGCACCTGAAAGATTTCATTTCTTGGTACGAGCTTTTTCCCGGCTTTGGAATGAAGACTGCTCTTACCTCTCTCCAACGTTTTGGTATGTAGTTGGTACCGATACTGCTTGAAAACAGTTTCAGTAGGTCTTCTATAATATACTTCAGTGCTATTTGGAGCATTTTCGGGATAATCCCGTCCGGCCCAGGTGATTTGTAGGGTTGGAAGGACTCACACTCCATTCTATCCATTCTCTTGTTATGACCGCTGTAGCACCTCCGGAGTAGGTCACCGTGGTCATTTCTTCATCGACGAAGTCCACGCATTCAGGAAAATGCGTGTCCATCATGTTCTCTAAGATTTCTTTTGGGTTAGTGATTAGAACTTTATCCTTCCTAATGCTACCTAGTTGGCTGCTTCTATCCTTGGTGAGTACTTTCACCAGTCTTGCTGCTTCAGGGTAGCTGGAGATTTCCCCACTATATACTTTCCAGCTTCCCCTGTCTTCTTTACGACAGTCATATTTAAATGTGTTTCTATCTTGTCTATACCTCTCCCAGCTCTCATTGTCATCCTTGTTCTTTAGGGCAACTCTGAGAGCTCGTTTGGTTCTTTTCCTGGCTTTTTGCAGTGACTTGTTCCACCATGGTTGTCCCTTGCCTGGTTTGATCACCGTCAATGGACAAGCCTTGTGTGGGAATGCCTTTTTCAGGGCATTATTAAGTCTTTCAGCTTCTTTGTCTAGATCTTCTTTGCTTCTGAGAGCCATTGTTTCCCCCGGGACCCATTTTTTCATTTCGTTTTCGAAGATGTCCCAGTTCGTTTTCCTGGCATTCCTTATTGTAACACTATCACATACACAGTCTATATTGAACGTTATTCGGCGATGGTCCGAAAAAGCGTCGGATTCATCGACTGTCCAATTCTTGACAAAGGTACTAATTTCGCGTGTCGATATGGTGATGTCAAGCACCTCCTCGCGTGCGCGTGTGACAAAAGTGGCCACATTTCCTATATTTAAAATTTCTAGATCAGAGGCAACAATAAAATCCAAAAGCAGATCTCCCTTCTTGTTGCAGTCCGTGCTGCCCCAGGCCAAGTGGTGGGCGTTGGCATCAAGGCCTACAACAATCTGGGTGTCCTTACCTTTGTACATCCTTATCACCTCTTCTAGCTCCTGGGATGGCGGTTTATAATCGGTCTCACTGGGTAAGTAAGCCGAAGCAAGCGCCACTCTTGATTTCTTGTTCTTCTCCCTTTCCACAGTAATTTCCACTGTAACAAGGTCTCTGTAACATAGAGTTTCTATTAGTCCTAGCGATCTGACCCTGTTACTTGCAAAAATGCACGTCCGGGGGGTTGCTCACCATCGTTGTGATAGAAGAGTTTCCCTCCCAGGGAGCCGAGGCCAACCACACGTTTGTTGGCCACGTATGGCACTCTTGTATCAGGGCGATGTCTATACCCTTCTCAACCACATACCGGTTAAGTTCTGTCATAGCCTCTCGGCAGTGGTGAAGGTTTACTTGAAGGATTTTTAAAGTGTTTGTGTGTTTTTTATTTATGGTGTGACCCATTGTGTAGTGTGTGTGTGTGTGTGTTAGAAGAACACACACCAAATATGCTATGTCCCGTTCTAATTAGACTCAGGGTCGTCTAGCAGATCCTCCTCCAGTATACGGGACTCCTCGAAGTCCATATCAAGAGGAGGCAGCTGCCGCGACTCCCGGTCTTCATTAGGACGGGAACTTTGTGGCGTAAGGCTGCCAATCGCCTGGTCAGGCTTTCGACCGCTTCCTGGGACCGCCTTATAGGTACCCATCAGCTGGTCAGATCCTTTACCGGCAATCGGCCGCCTGCCACCGCAACTGCAGGAGCACGAGTGCTCGTCCGTCTGTACGTCTATGTCTCTGGCTTTCAGTCCAGATCCTTCTTTTGCCGGAGGGGCACTCTCCTTCGATGTGCTTGCCCTAGCCGAGGACTTTATAAGTCGCACCTGAACCTGTGTGGCCTGGAAATTTAGCCACACATGGTCCTTAACGATGTCCGGAGGTATCCCGACCACCAGTCGCGTGCCCAGGGCAAAACGCTCCTTGTGGATCAGGGACCACTCCGGAATCATCAGGTGCTCCTTATAATCGTTCTGACCCACTAGCAATTCGAGTGGGTCAGACGGAATCTCGTCCTCTTGGCCGGGCAACCAAATCGAAGCCCTTTCTCTGTCCAGAGGACTTACTTTAAGACAGACCTCGCCGAGCCTGCCAAAGTCTAGGCCCAGGAGCCAGCCCTTCGCCTCCTCGGTCATGGGTGTCACAAGGAAGAACCCTTCCGACACCAAGCCCGAGGTGGCGAACGCCAGCTTCCGGCCCCCGACCTTGGCACGCACCGCGGTCTGTATATGCTCCGTCAGTTTCTTCCTGATGGAGGACGCCTCCGCCTCTTCAAGCGAAACCCGTCGCTTCGGTGTATCATCACGGCGAGATCACTCTGCTCCTTAGCGGAGCAGCGTGGTCCCTCCGTGCGACCATGCCCCTCGGTTCGGTCGTTTCGCCGGAAGTTGCTGGGACGGTCCTTCATCCGGGTCTGTGCCTTGGCGCTTCAGCTTGCGCGAGCTACTGCCTTCCGCGACAACCTCAAGGCTCGGGGCCGAGGTAGTCGGTCGCTTGTTGGCCGCTGCGTGAGCTTCCGCGTTTCTCTTTTTTAGTTTTCTTATCTTTGACCGAGATAACCTCTCCTTGCCTCCCCGATCCTTCTCCGGTAATACCGGAGCGGATAGCCTGGCTGAGGATGGTCCTCTGCGGTCTCTTTCCTCTCGTAGTGAGAGTTTCTCAACGGACGTCTGTAGCGTTTCCGATACAGTCCGTCCTTTTTTGGACACTTTGGTCCAACCTTCTTCTTCTTCTTCTTCTTCTTTCCGCGAAACTTTGCCCCCCCCAGAATACGAGGGGCAGCCCGCAGCCTCTACGCGTCCACAACTGGGTCGCGCAGATTCTACGGGAGGGATTCTCCGGCGGACAAGTCGACGCCGGTACCCTCCTGGGGTAGTTCTCTTGTAGGTTCCGCTTCCATGTTGCTTGGGTCGCCCCTAGCAGAAGGTGATTTTGTAGGAGTGCTACAGAGCAAACCTACGCCATCACCGACTGGATACGCCGGCGTCCTGCTATCCCGACACCGCCGACCTCCAGCGACCTAGTACCAGAATATGTCCGGGTAGCCCGCTGGAGGGGATTGGTTTGATTGCAGAGTGACCTACCCTGGCATGCATGGTTGGGGACCGCTTATTTTCCCTACCGCTAGAGATTATTCACGGCTAGCCATTAATATCTAATGGCCGTTCACTATCCACGACCTGTGACCCCTCTGGGAGCCTGCAGCCCGGCCCCAGATTACGATAAGCGATACACTTAGAACTTGCCTCTGATTTAACAACAGCGACCTTCCTGGCTTGTTTCAAGCGCTTTATCGCTAGGCGCAATTTGCCCAGCGATGTCTATTGCGATAACGGCTCTACGTTTGTGGGGGCAAGGAACCGATTAGATGAATTGTATCGCTTACTCGCCTCTCAGAGTCACCAGGCTGAAGTACAAGCTTATGCTCTTGAAAGAAAAATAGATTTTCACTTTATTCCTAAATACAGCTCGATACATGGCGGACTCTGGGAAGTGGGAGTGAAAAGTGTAAAGCATCATTTAAAAAGAGTTGTAGGAAAGGCATTGTTAACATACGAACAACTCAACACTGTATTAGTTGAAATAGAGGGAGTCTTAAACTCTCGCCCTTTAACATCTGTAACTTTTGACCCTAATGATTTTTCTTACTTATCGCCGGGTCACTTTCTGACAGGTGCCCCTCTTAATACCTACTCAGAACGTGATCTGACTAGTCCTAAGTCTTTGCTTCAATTTTGGAATATAACTGTAAGCATGAAACAAAATTTTTGGAAATTTTGGAGCAAACATTACCTTACTATGTTGCAAAGTAGACCTAAGTGGCGTGTTGACATGCCCAATGTCACCATAGGTAGTTATATTGCGATATGATAATTTGCAACCCTTATACTGGCCAATGGCTCGTGTTACAAACCTGTTCCCTGGGAAGGACGGGAAAGTTCGTGTCATAGAGGTTAAAACTGCAAATGGCTATAAGCACAATAGATCTATGACAAAGATATGTTTGTTACCTATAGTTTAAGTTACCTATCCTTTTGTAATTTATATACTTATATAATGAAACAACGTCAACTTAGCACTTGAGTAAGCTGTATAACTGTGTAACTTTATATATCTACATTTTTTTTGCCTATTCCATATTCTCTATATTAATTAGAATTTATTGAAATGGAACACTGTAACTGTATTTAAGTTAATTTAACGTTAGCTTTATATACTCTCCTTTTTTGTTCTATATACTCTATATAAAACTTAACGTAGGAACTTTCTTTAGAAAACATTTCTTAATTTCATTCGAGTAAATTAATAAGTCTGTAAGCAATAGTTTCTTGCATTATATAATATTTCATATAAACTCTTATTACACAAAACATATGTAACTGTGATAAGGCTATGTAACTCTGTAAAATATTTTGTGGTCGAGCCCGCAACTTATGTTGAGAACAACATAAAAACATCGTCCTACCCGGACCTTTACTAAAATTAAAAATATAAACTTGTTGTCTTTGACGTGTTGCTGTCTCGCCTCGTACAATCCAATGTTCTCTTCTTCCGCTTGTCTCCGTGCGATATACACGTGTATTCGTTAATATTCTAATTTATATATTATATATGCGTAAAGTCGTGTACCGAATGTGATATAGTGCTAATAAACCAGTGTTGCTGCTATTCTTCATCTTTCACTGTGTGCAAACACCACTGCCATCCGAAAGTCGACCTCAACAGGGTTCCACAGTCCACTCCAAGAAAATCAATTATAGGCCATTGGGCATTGTGCCCCCAACAACTTCTCTCTCAGCCGAAAGACGTCCACTGCTGGACAAAGGCCTCCCCCAAGGATTTCCATAACGACCGGTCCTGCGCTGTCCGCATCCATGCGCATCCCGCGACCTTCACCAGGTCGTCGGTCCACCGAGTGGGAGGCCTGCCAACACTACGTTTTCCGGTTCGTGGTCGCCACTCGAGAACTTTTCTGCCCCAACGGCTATCTGTTCTACGAGCTATGTGCCCCGCCCACTGCCACTTAAGTTTCGCGATTCTGCGGGCTATGTCGGTTACTTTAGTTCTCCTACGGATCTCCTCATTTCTGATTCGATCACGCAGAGAAACTCCGAGCATAGCGCGCTCCATCGCCCTTTGGGTGACCTTGAGCCTTCTTATGAGGCCCATAGTAAGCGACCACGTCTCTGTTCCGTATGTCATTACTGGCAACACACACTGGTCAAAGACCTTAGTCTTGAGACACTGCGGTATTTTGGACGAGAAGATATCGCGAAGCTTCCCGAACGCTGCCCAACCGAGTTGGATTCGACGGTTGACCTCTTTCTCGAAGTTGGACTTACCTAACTGAACTGTTTGTCCCAAGTATAGATAATTGTCAACAACTTCGAGTGTAGAGTCTCCAACCTTCAGAGGAGTGGGTGCGACACGGATATTAAACATAATTTTCGTCTTGTCCATGTTCATTTTTAGACCCACTTGTTGAGAGGCTCTACAGAGGCCATCGAGCATTGTGCCTAGGTCTTCCAAGGTCTCAGCCATGACTACGATATCGTCAGCGAATCGAAGGTGAGTGAGGTACTCGCCGTTGATATTGATGCCGAGTCCGCTCCAGTCCAGAAGCTTGAAAACATCTTCCAGGGCGGCGGTGAACAGTTTCGGAGATATCACGTCTCCCTGTCTCACCCCTCGCTGCAACTGGATAGGTTTCGAGCCTTGATCCTGGAGACGGACCGACATGGTGGCGTTTTCGTACAAACACTTCAGCGCTTCGATATATCGATAGTCAATTTGGCACCGTTGGAGAGACTGTAGCACAGCCCAGGTCTCGATCGAATCGAAGGCTTTCTCGTAGTCCACAAACGCCAAGCATAATGGCTGATTATACTCCTCAGTCTTCTGTATAATCTGCCGCAGCGTATGTATGTGGTCTACGGTACTAAAGCCTTTTCGGAAACCGGCTTGTTCGGGAGGCTGGAAGTCGTCAAACCTGCGAGCGAGACGATTCGTAATGACTCTCGAAAACAGTTTGTAGACATGGCTCAGAAGTGAGATAGGCCTATAATTCTTCAATAGGGTTTTGTCACCTTTTTTGAAGAAAAGTACCACCACACTTCTGTGCCATGCCGTAGGCGTTTGTCCCTCGAGTATGACGGAATCAAATAGCTTCTGAAGAGCTCTTTCAGAAGAGCACCTGCTTTCAGAAGCTCAGCCGTGATTCCATCATCACCCGGTGCCTTATTGTTTTTTAACTGTTTGAGAGCCATTCTAATCTCGTATAGGCTGACGTCCGGGATATCTTCGGTGTAGTGTCGGGTCAATCTGGCTCTTGGATCTTTGGCCAGATTACTGACAGGTGTGCGTACGCTGGTGTATAATTGTCCGTAGAACTTCTCAACCTCTTCCAACAGCTTCTGGCTTCGACGAAATGATTCTGCCATCCTCAGTCTTCAGCTTGGTCAGTTGGCTTTGACCAACAGACAGATCCCTTGCAAACACTTTTGAGCCCTTATTTCGCTTGATCGCCTCTTCAATACGGTCAGTATTGAATTGGCGTAAATCACGAGTTAAGGACTTGGAGATCTGTCTGTTTAGACGCCGATACTGAGCAGCATCGTCAGAGGACTGCAGAACCAAGTTTCGTCTTTCTTCCATGAGTTTGTTGGTGAGGTCCGAGATCTTTTTGGTTCCTTTTGAACGGCGGGTTTTGAAAGCCTTAGACCCAGCTGTTTGGACAATTTGCACAAACCTGTCATTATAATCGTCCAGATTTTCGCAGTCTCCCAGGCATTCGAAGCGATTCTGCAATTCGAGCTGAAAGCTCTCGGGGTTTTGGAGCTGGATAGGCGCTGGTCGGAGCGTTGACTTCATCAGTCGACACCTTTCGAGTTTTATTCTAAGATTCAATGTGCCTCTTACCAATCGGTGATCGCTTCCTGTTTTTACGGCATTGATCACAGAGACATCATTGAATATGTGCCTCTTCGTCGACAAGATGAAGTCAATCTCATTTTTTGTAACGCCATTAGGATGCAACCATGTCCACTTTCGCTGTTTTGGCTTTTTGAAGAAGGAGTTCATCATAAAGAGGCCCTCCTTCTCCATAAAGCCGGCCAGCAGATGACCACGTGCATTCCTCCTTCCATATCCAAAATTCCCCACCCTCAGCTCATCATCGCTTCGTTTGCCCAGTTTCGCGTTAAAGTCCCCCATCACAACGGTATAGTGGGCCTGGGAGCTATGTATGGCTCTAGAAATATCCTCATACATAGTCTCTACCTCGTCGTCGGAGCGATATGAGGGCGGT
>CM031579.1:5443770-5528979 GCA_018467065.1 Ephestia elutella
AATACCTCTTGCATCAAAATGTGTGGAATAAAGAAATCACATACATACATACATACATGAACCCTGAAAACATAACACTCCTTTTTTGGTCAGTCGTGTAAAAACATGTAGGTACATATTTCTACGGTCACATAACGGGGCCTAGGTAGCAGTAAAAAGTGGTAAAAAGAAAACTGTCATGAAAAACGTATATTGATTTTGGTTTTACGTCATTTCAGCACTGGATGATAACGTGGATGCTTCTCAATTGACAAACGTCTTCAAGGTAGCTCTCATGATCGGTGACATCAGAATCCTCGAAGAACGGGAGGCTGTGGGCGGAGACGTGTATATCCTGGACGCTGCGCGGGCCATCTCCCCGAGCAACTTGGCTAAGGTGTCTCCGACAATCCTGAAGAGATTCTTGACCTGCGTTCAGGTACTTCCTCTAGTTTTTAATTTATTTAAATTATTTCATTCGTCATCACATCATTAGCCATTTTTATGTCCACACTGGCTTATTCCTTATGGATAATAAATAAAGTGATTTTATTATTTCACCAAAATTATTATACACTGGGTATTATCCCGCGGCTCCGCCCGTGTCAAAAAGTGTATGGTTTTTACACAAACTGTGACTCCCTCATTTAGCCCTTAGGGGTTGATTTTTGGAAAAAAGTATCCTATGTTTAACCCTGGATCCTCAACTATATCCATACCAAATTTCATCAAAATCGGTCCAGTGGTAAACCGCGGGACCGATTTTTATGATATTTGCCTAAGGCCGTAATAACGTAACAGGAAGATTGACAGGCATTCCCATTTTTAATAGTAGTATGGATAGTATGGGATATTGTTCGCAATCCTATCCTATCCTAATTCCTACTAATATTATAAATGCAAAAGTTTGGATATGAGTTTGTGAATTTGTGAGGATGTTTGTTACTCAATCACGCGAAATCTACTGGACGAATTCCAATAAAATTTACTATAAGGATAGAAAAATACCAGAAACAGCACATAGGGTACTTTTTATCCCAAATTTCCCACGGGAGCGAAGCTCCGGGGCTGTTTCACATAAAATATCGTCAAAAATTCCATTATTAATTGAAGGAGGCGTACCCGGTAAAGCTGAAGCAAGTCCACGTGATCAATGCAACTCCATTGGTGGACAAGATCGTATCGATGGTGAAGCCATTCCTGAAACAGAAGCTGAGGCAAAGAGTAAGCAATATATTACAAATTACGACATTACAATAGGCCAGTTATTAAAATTCTGCAAACTACCAGGTAGATTTAGTGGGTCGCCACCGGCACCAGCAAACCAACGTGAGTTACCAGTTAACTCAAACCCTAAATGGGTCTTGGAGAACTGGGTAAAATGATCTCAGAATAAGAGGACTGGGGGTCTAAAAAGGCCACCTTGACAAATCAGAATATGATTCATTTCTCATTTCCTAAATATTTAAAAATGAACCTTATAAGTAGTCACATAAGTTTCATTTTTAAATATTTAGGAACTGAGAAATGGATCATATTCCGATTCATCAAAATGGCCGTTTTGGACCCCCTGATCTCCAACTAGTAGAAATAGTAAAAGTAATAAATAGAAGAAACATATTTCACAATAGATAACAAAGTTAGACATCCAAGCAAACTAGGTTCGAACCCGTGACCCAGTGGCTCAGAGTCTAGAGAGGCAAGGATATTTCAACTACGCCACAAAATCCGACGAAAGTACACTATTCTTTTTTTAATAAATTTGTTAAAATCTAATTGAAGTCGCACAAAAAAAAAAATTTTTTTTTTTTACTTTTCAGATTTTCATCCACACTGACTTAAAGACCCTGTATGATTATGTGCCAAGAGACATCCTGCCCGAGGAGTATGGTGGCACCAGCACCTCTCTCGAAGATTTGACAAGTATGTATTGTAAAGATTACTTATAATGGACAGCTTTTGGGCTAAGCTTTGCCCGCGTAAATTTCCCACGGGAACAGTGCTTTTTCCCGGGATTAAAGGTACACTATGTCCTTCTTAGTAGTTCTAAGTATGTGTATGCGAAAGAGGTAACAAACAGATAAATAAATAAACAAATTCACTTGCTCATATTAGTTCAGATACTTCAATATTACTTAGGTTATAGTTTATTTATTTATTTATTTAAAAACTTTATTAAACCAAGAATAATAAAATGGTATAAAAGGCGGACTTAATGCTAACAGCATTCTCTACCAGTCAACCTTCGGGATAAACTCCCATAATTAACTCAAACATAATTGCTCCCAGTCAACCCTACGAGCAACGTCTTTCCTTCTTTCATATAACCAGTCTTAAAACACGACGTACTATCTCAGATCTCATTTTCTTACATAATATTCTTCATAATAAAGTTAATTCTATTGAAATATTAAACTCAATCAATTTTACGGTTCCTTTTAAATATCCTCGCAAACCCATAACTAAAACTTTCACCCTACCATACTCTAGAACAAACCTTGGCATACATCAACCTCTAGCTAGAATATGCACTACATACAATGAAATAAACAATAAAATTCCCGAAATTGATATTCTTCACGACAACCGCAATACATTCAAACGTAAAATACTGAAAAACATTGATAAAGAACTAAAACTGTAGTCCTTTGAAAATTTTATGGCTTACACCTTTTATATTATTTTATAAGCTTTTTCATAAGTAATACTTTTTAATTTTATTATTATTTTCTTCCATTTACGGCAGCGAATTGTATTATTGGTAAAAGTTGTGCTCGCTGATAATTGGTATTTACATAAGTGATACTTTTTAATTTTATCATTATTTTCTTCCATTTACGGCAGCGAATTGTATTATTGGTAAAAGTTGTGCTCGCTGATAATTGGTATTTACATATTGAAGTAAACTACATGTTACCGTAATTTATTATATAATACTATATGTAAACACTGTATGCGTGCCTTAAGCTAAATAAATAAATAAATAAATAAATAAACAGAAATAAGTATGTCTGGGTGCACAAAGTGACTAAATTCTCGTTGAGTAAAATGAGTATATTTAACTACCATGGAAATGAAGAAGAATTCCTCTCTTAGTGCTTCCCTGCACTCCCTAAGGAAACTACTTGCCACATTTTAGCTTCCCAGCCCAGTAGTTTTGGCTGAACGTTGTCTGACAGTCAGTCAGTAAAGAATTTTATATACATACTAGCCGCGCCCCGGGGCTTCACTTCCGTGAGAATTTCGGGATAGAATACCCTATGTGCTATTCCCGGTATTTTTCTACCAGTACATCAAATTTCATCGAAATCCGTTCAGTAGATTTTGCGTGATTCAGTGACAAACATCCTCACAAACTCACATCCAAAATTTCGCATTTATATTAATATGATATTGATATATTGATTGATGGTTACAGAGCTTTGGATCAAGAAGCTGGAAGACTACAGGGACTGGTTCAAACAAGAGGAGTCTGTGAAAGCAAACGAAGCCTTTAGACCAGGCAAGCCGACCAACTACGATGAACTCTTCGGAATTGACGGTTCTTTTAGACAACTTTCTATTGATTAAACATAAAAATTGTTTAGTGTAAATTATGGAGAGATTATTGGGAATACTTGGACTTTTATAAATAGTAGATGGACTTATAATACCAACCAATAAAATCATAAAGACATGCTTTGACAGCTCGAGTGAATAGGAAATCAAATTTCATGCTGAGATTTCATGATGAACATAGAAAAAAAATGTAATTCCTTGACTCTTCCAACTAAGAAAAAAAAATCATCAAATTTTTGCGTTTTATGCGAATGTCCAGAAATTTTGTTCTTCAGTTTAATCTCTTTATGACCTTAGCTGTACCTATATAAAATCAAGTTACTTTTAAGCTATATGCGATATCGAATAGAATAGACGTTGTAAACGAAGAAATCAAATGAGAAAATTAATTTCATGCTATATATAGCTTGGTCAATAAACGAATGGTATTAATTTTACCGTTCAACTCTTGCAAAAGTGCATAGAATAGGTAAATTGACCCAGGTGTATAATGTAACTTTGTTAAACAATTGATTGTTCATTTATCATCGTTCGACTAACGATGGAGCCATAAAATTAAAAAGTGAAGTGAAGTGACCAATTGTTCCAAGAGCGATAAAATTCAGTGTTGCCGTTTTATAGAATTTCCTGTTTTTATGGTGAATATCAGTCAGTTACAAATTCTTTCCATCGTATTCATTATCCCTCGTTTCGTTTACATAGAGGAATAGAATTAGTCGATCACGCAATAAACGATTGTCGACGTCGTATCGGCGAGGATATTGTTATTTTAATTAGGTATGTTAAAAAAATAATTACTTAGGACAATTATCTGACTGTACTAAACATATTCAATAATTTGATGGTGACCGAATCGTCAGTTAAAAATATTAAAATTAAAAAGTGACTATTCGGACTATGTGTCCGAATATAATGTGTCCGAATCATCAGTTACTCTCTCTTTATTTGACCGAATTATATTTTAGATATATATATTATTTCCGGCAAAAATATGTTAATGTGTGAGAAAAGGGAAAATAAAGAAGACGTGGTTCTGCCGCACAAGTGTGATAAATAGTGATATAAGTTTTTATGTACAAAGTTTTGTAACCAATTTTAAAATAAAATAGTTTTACACAGTCTGTCTTTTAATTTTATTTTCAATTGTTTGTATGACTACTCTATGGAATTTTTAAGTACTGCACTTATACATAAATTCCATTCGTCTCGTTCAATACTGGAAAGTGAGACAGAGACAAAAAAACCGGCCAAGTGTTCCGTACACACAAAGTATCTCAAATTATAGCTCTAACTCAGACCAACTAGTTTCAAAAACAAACTTAACTTTGCAGTTCGATATCCCTAAGATTCATACTGATTCCAGCGCAAAAAAAAGTTTGTAACACTTTTATTCAGACTTCCTAAAACTCGTCCGGCCGTTACGCCCTCATTGCACCTCGCTCTCGGCCGCGACGCTCACGAATTTCAAAATTTGTTTATCCTCGACGCTCTCGGCCACGACGCCCACGATTTTAAAATCAACTTTTTTTTTAAAGAAAGTACTGATGAAAACAAAAATGTTTTGTTTGATTTTTTTATTTTCATACAAACCAGCGGCGTATTTATTGTAGTTTTTTTACACTAAAACCATTCATGATCATTTTATTTAACATATACTAAGTAAATAAAAAAACTTGACATAAAAAAAACCTGAATATGAAATTATTGGAAAAAAATATAGATCGGTTACAGAAATATAATTTTAAAATTTTATAGATAATCTTTTATTATATATTTTTTTGTTTTTCTTTTTTTTCTAAAGGTTCAAAAATTGGAATATAAAAGAATAGCACCGAACCTTTCAGTTTTTAACACGAAAAATAAATTAATGTCTATACAAACAGAAATTACTGATTTTCATTTTAACTAATATTTGTTTGTTTACCTAAGGACAGTTTAAAATTATGTATTTTCATTCATTAATGTAATTTTTTTCATAACCAAACGTAAGCAAACATATCTACCTATATCACTTTAATAATACTTATTTTAATTTTAATAATTCTGTTCTCAACAGTACTCATAATTATTTTTTTTAAGAAAAAATTAAAACGTGAGCGTCGCGGCCGAGAGCGTCGAGGACAAACAGATTTTAAAACTCGTGAGCGTCGCGGCCGAGAGCGTGGCGGATTGAGGGCCTAACGGCCGGACCCCAAAAACATATTTACATTTATCAGATTTATTCCAAGTACTGTAAGATCTTGCTTTTTGCCAAATTTCATATCAACGAGACCCCATAGGTTTTGATTGCTGCCTGAAATCGCAAAATATGAAAAAATCCGCAACATTTACGGTAATATCACGTTGACGTATAATTTAGATTATTTTTTTTGCAAAAAGAGACCGTGGATCCGAGTATTCGATATTAATTTCAACTTAATACCTTTAAGCGTTGCTGAGAAAAAAAAAGTTTGACAGACAGACGGACAACAAAGTGATCTTATAAGGGTTCCGTTTTTGCCTTTTGAGGTACGGAACCCTAAAAATGGAGAGTTAGACTGGCGCATCTGGCAACTCAGTCTAACTGATAAAATTCGTAAAAGAAAGCGGATATTAGTTATAGTAAAACCGGGAACACAAAGTTTGTGAATTTAATTTAAATAACTTTTAGGGCTGTGGGAGATCAAGCGTAATTAATTTATTAGTTATTTTGAGCTCCGAGTTATTATTAGAAGTTATTTTATTTATATATAGTTATTATTAAAAGTATTTATATACATTAATAAGTATCAATGATCCGGTAGGCTAATTATAAAATTCACACACCAAGATAAACTCCATTTTTTCTTAATTGTCCTATTATGTAAACAATCTTCACAGTACTTTTTGTTGAATTTTGTTGAAAATAAATCAAATATTAGTTCAAACCTAAACATTCTAAAGTAAAACATTTATTTCCTAAAAAGTCTATGTTAATTTATGTTGTTGTAAAATCATAAAAAGACATGGTAAGATTGTTTACATGGAAAAATAAATAAGAGATTGTTTACATAATAGGACAATTGTGAAAAAACGGACTTTACATACATATCTATTATAACGCCTGTTTTCCCTGACGGTAGACAGAAACTGCGGATTTCGATATTTTAAAAACAATAATAATTTACCTAGATGTTATCACAAAAAAACTTTATTATGACCATTGCTTCATCAGCTAGAAGGAAGCGACGAAGACCAAGTATTCTTTATTCTTCCCATTGTTTCGTCATTGCCTCATCCGCACAATCTCTGCGTCACGATTTATGATAATCTTTTGTCCAATCTGCTAAAGTAAGCATTTATTTTTCATTGAAATAGGGTCTTGTTTTGCATAAAAAATAAAGTACATGTGAAGGTCGGTCGATTTACGTGAGTTTTGCTATTATTATTATCTGGTTTATAGATTGTGATAGAGAAACATTATCTCAATACTGATTAATCATGATTTGTTGATGATTTAAGTACAAGTAATTTTCTTCTAATTTAAATAATATATGTCAAAAATATTCTTTAATAATCCTACATATCTCCACTCTGAGTGGAGAGAATTAGGGGAGGCTTTTGCCCAGCAGTGGGACATAAATAGCTAGAAAAAAAAATCCAACATTTACCTTATTAGATGACATTACGAGTAGATGTATGGATTTTTTTGGAGAAAATTTTGTACACAGTAGAATGACACAAATTATGATGGTTTGAAAGTTGGGCAAATTTTTGATAACATTTATTTTAATACATTATGTAATTTTTTGTGTCAGTCTAAAATATAAAAAATTCAGTGCCCTTTTGAAATTTGAAAAAATTATGTTTGATATAAAAAAACACATGTTTTTTATAATATTATTTTCGCTAAATTCCCATTACAGCATATCCCCGGGTCGTAGTTAGTTTAATTCATAGTTACAAGCAATTATTACCAATTGATTGGATTTTTACGACTTTATTGAACTATACATAAATCTAGCTATGGATATCCATGCAATGAGACTTTTTGATACTGCCAACATTACGAATGCAACGCAAATTCATTGGAAATTCGCCTTCTGCCACATATACTGTAGACTGCACCTCAGGCACCTCAGGGCTTCGCTCCCGCCCGCGTGGGCTTCTAGTCTACTACCCGTGTTGATATCTTTGCCCGTGTACCAAATTTTCCAATATCCGCCCGATTTATATGTTTGATGCTTACTCACAAGCTTTCATCCAAACTTTCGCATGTCTATCGCAATAACAATAGGATAATTTTTGGACTATGATGAAGAACTGGATAAAATGAAGTTAAGAAGAGACTGATTGAAAGAATAGACTCTTCTACCCTTTTCGAAATATTTTAGAAGAATCCTAAAGATGTCGTAACGTGTAAATCCTAAAGGTCGAATACATTTCGGCGGATTTTCATTCAGCCGCCTTCAATCCGGCTAATCGTTGAACCGCCACATTACAAAACGGCGCTGTTTTGTAAAACGGCTAGCCGTAATGTAATACGGCGGATTATACAATCCGACTGCGACATCAATACCCGGCCGTACCACATAATGATCTAACTAAAGGTAACATTGCAGTGGGCAGACTCCTTTAGGGTTTTTGTTAACGTCGATCTGATAATAAAAACTTCATCTGACGTAAGTAGGAAGTAATTAAATTAAGTCATCAGGATACTTTAGCATTTTACCTTATCGATAAGAGACTTGAGTTAATTAAAGTAAGATTTGGCAGAACTTTCATTTCCTAAAGGATTTCTTGTAAACATACAGATATGCATTACACTTGTGCACTTGTTGTGCACTTGGTACAGTTAGTCGCTACTTATAATAGCAGATAAATTGCTGAACGTTATAAGAATAAATTATTTTATTGAAAAAAATCCAATAATAAACAATTTTTACGTTAGATTAAACTTGAATAAAGGATTTGAAGGTGTAACCGGATATGTGAAGACCATTTTCCATAACTGAAACTATCTATTTTTATTAAAAGTGTGTGTGGCCTGATTACAATAAATTACAATAATTATCATTTATAATTCTTTTTTTTTTTTTATTAAAGATGGGTTTGCTCTTGACCACAATCTTGTCCGAGGACAGAAATGAGGTCTATGATGTGGCGAGCTTACCCAGAAGCAGCCTATATTCTTACGTTATGTATTGTAAAAAAATTAACATTTATATTCAAGTTGACAGAAAAAGTACTTGTCAAGTTCTTCTTCTTCTTTTCACTACGTTTTCCGGTACGTGGTCGCCACTCGAGAACTTTTCTGCCCCAACGGCTATCTGTTCTACGAGCTATGTGCCCCGCCCACTGCCACTTAAGTTTCGCGATTTTGCGGGCTATGTCGGTTACTTTAGTTCTCCTACGGATCTCCTCATTTCTGATTCGATCACGCAGGGAAACTCCGAGCATAGCGCGCTCCATCGCCCTTTGGGTGACCTTGAGCCTTCTTATGAGGCCCATAGTAAGCGACCACGTTTCAGTTCCGTATGTCATTACTGGCAACACAGACCTAAGAAAGAGAAAGGTCAAAGACTATTAATTAATTAATTACATAGGTATTGTATTGAAACAACAGTAAAAAAATACGACAAGTACACGTAAGTTTTATTCTATGTGTGTCTTAAATTCCATTAAATCTGCTCAAATAAATATTCCTACATAAAAATTATTAGTAAGAGTAGTATATTGATATAAATCAGAATCAGAATCAGAATGTTTATTTGCCAGAAAACAGTACAAAAGATGATACAAAATAATAGTTTCATGTCTTCAGTCTGCAAGCAGACGTGCAAAAAATACAATTATAATATAAATTCTTAAATTCACTCTACAAAATGTCACATAAAAAAATTAATAAATGGAATAAATACCGATGAAATATGTGCATCAGATTGTTGCAATCATCTCCCGTATGTTTCCTCGTAACTATAATGTAATTCATTTCCCAACGGTGCAGCTCAGTTCAGTCGACGCGGCGTCTCGTGGTGTGGTGGTCGCCACTGCTTAACTTGTGTTATCGTGTGTTTGTTTACCTTTTTCTACGTTACTCATAAAGTAAGTACTTTTGATCAATTATTCAGTGAAAGTCGTATGCTAAATCTTATGTCACAAGTTTTCTAACTTTTATTTTCTATCGATCTTTAAAGTATGGTATTGACAATAAGTAAATCATAACTGAGATTACAGCTCGCATTTTTCTCTCATGCTTTAACAAAGAAACCAGGACACGAGCTGTACTGTACATAGTGGAGGCATTTTTTTTTTCTATTTTGTAAATAGTGCGAATTGCTAACTTGTTTACAAATAAAATCGTCGACGCACGAATCGCGCCCAGAACTTAAAATACCCAAATATTACTGACTTAAATATTTTTTTTATGTAAAATCATGGATTTATCTCTTGTACATAATTGTAATGTAAACTTTTGTAATTGTACTTATTGGTTAATAAAGATATTATTATAATATATTATTATTATGTTCGTAGGTACGAAAAAAAATTAAATAGAAATATCTCTTTCTTCCAAAAAGTAATTTATTTTCTCAAAGAAGTTTAATTTCACTTACAGAGAAACTTAAAAGTTAATTACAATGTGTAAAGTTAATGTAAGCATTCGATACGAAAGTAACATAAAATATGTGTATGATATAAGGTAGTTTTCTCTAATAAAAATTAAAATATTTGCAACAATTTAAGAAAAACAAATACCAAATTCTTATTTCTTTTTAAATATTGTGAAAATCATGGTTAAGAATCGGTTAAAACTGCGGTTAAACGAGACTTAACTTTCTTCTCGTCTCCTTGTGTTACTTGCAAACCGGATTCGATACTGTGCAAATATTGGACGAATGACATACTTAACTTTTGCCAAGCGAAGTAAGTGACTTTGTAAACAATGAACTTTCCCAGCTTAATTAAAAATCACTGTTGATGTGTACACTGTGTGTGCAAATTCTACTTACTACCACATCATGTTCTTAAGATCAGGAATGACTTGAGCTACAAAAACAAAATTCATATGCGCTTAACCGAGGCGTGTGGGCGTTGACATAAGATAGTTTTTTGCACAACTCAATGTTCTAATTTCGTTGGCAGGATCGAAGAGATTTTGTACCGATTTGGCAACAATTTCTTAAATATCTTTAAAAATATTAGTGTAGAAATCGGTTAAGACTTTAATAAAGATCATAATCTAAATCCTGTATTATTCTCAACTTCGTATTAAACTCTAACTAGGAAGATTTCATCACTAAAATGACAATTACTTATTACAAAAGTGAGGTTGTTCCTCGTCGCATAAATATGCAGGGCATATATTCTGATTCTGCTTGGCAGTACAATCAACTCGAATGCCGTGACGCATAATGGCATGATGAGCCGTGCCACGATGCTCAGATGCTCATTTGTTTTACATATGCCGGGCATCCCATAACAGTTAATTTGAATGAAACTTCTGGTCGAAAGATTTAACAATATTTTTGTTACTACTTTTTCTTTTGATGGCCGCTTTTGCATAAACAGGTAATACTAAGCCACACTGTCTTGGCTCGTTGCAATCTTTTAGCAACCTCCCGCACTTGTAAGTACAAGTCTTTTGCAACATTATGAGCGCAACTTGCATCTGTACTGTACAGACACTGGTTGTACATGTTTTTAACAAGTTTTTGTTTTGTTTCACCTGTCTGTAATCAAATTTTGCAAGATTTCAGTCACCTTTTTTCGATTGAGCTGAAATTAATTAATGAATAATTGAATGCCATATGAATTACAACTATATTTATTCAACAACATGTAAGAATAAGAAAATAAAATTAATTTTATGAATTAAAAATAAAATTATATTATAAATGCGAAAGTGAGTTTGTTTATTTAATTGTTTGTTGCTAAGCCGTTAAACGCAGTTTGGCAAAATTTTAATTATTGTAAAACTGTAACTTGTTTTTTGAGAAACAAATACATGAAAAATTATCTTCGTGCTATATCTACTGAACCAATCTTCCTGAAATTTATCATACACATATTTAGAAGTACTTAGAAAGATATAAAGTACCTTTCATCCCCGAAAAAAGCACTTTTACCGTGCGCCGTGGGAAATTCAAGCAAAAGCTAGTTGAAGATCGTCTGATTTTGGAGTCAGAAAGCAAAGATGTAATTTTGTATGAAAATAAACGATGAACCTTTGCCAATTCCTTGGCCTGTTTCTTCATCTTGACAAGATTTTTTTACGTGAATACACGTTTTTGCCCCACATTAAACATTCCGTGCTTGCCTCAAACGAATTTTTTAATATTTTTAATTCTAATTTGCCCCAAAATTTGTGTCAGATTCGCCTCCTTTTCCCGTCAGAGCATCAGCTATAGTTTGTACAAATGCAAGAATGATAAATTTTTTAAATCACTTGTTAAAAAGTACTCAATATTCTAAATGCTAGCAAAAATGACTGTAATATCCTGTACATTTTTAACATATCTCACATTTTTTATTGGATAAACTCATGTATGACGCAAACGGGGAAGAAACTGAACAAAAAAGAACATTCATCGGATCCGCATTTTCGCCAATCAAAATGTTTTTCTCTAATATAAAAAACATAAAAAAGGCTCTTTTATCGGTTTCCGTCAATCGTCAATGATATGACGTCAATTATCTCATTATGATGAGGATGGTGAAAATCGCAAATCAAATTATGTATGTCGATTTTTGTTTTGTTGATAAAGTATAATTTGGCGCGACTAAATTGAGTGTTGTTGACAAAAAGGGCTCCTCAGCTGATGCAAGCTTATACGTTATTTTTGCAAAAGTTTCCATACATACGGGCAAAACAAATTATGATACGAGTTATTATTCGTTTATTTAGATTACTTTTTTCATATTTTATGTTTAACTAGCTGTTAGCTGCGGCTTCGCCCGTGTGAGTTTCGCTTAGATGAAAAATCTTTTTGTGTTCCAAACTGTTTCAGATGTTTCGGATCTTCGATTTTTATACGTCTACAGAAAATGCTCATCAGGTTGAAAGACTTTTGTTAAGGCACCATTTCCATATATCTTATAGTTTAACTGTTCTGTTTTGGTTCTACACAGTTTTCAGGCATCCAATCTGGGCCATTTTGCGGAGGAGATTGAGCCGGAACTTCACTCGTACCAGCCCAGCTTCTTTAGGAAGCGAAGAACCGCCGAAGGTGTATGGCAAGTTTTTTTTGCTGTCGCTCGTTTCAGCTGCTTGAGACTGCAACAGGGTCTTCCGCGTGGTGTTATTCTATGTTTATCTGTTTCTCTACCCAGCAAACATTATTGGTCGAAATTACCACAAAATTACCTATTCTTGGTATAAATAGGTAGGTAATTAGATAATTCCGACCAAAATGTTTGCTGGGTAGGGCAGATTTTTCTAGGGCTGGCTTATTATAGTAAAACATAGGCATCTAACGTGGCTTTTAATCCATAGGTAATCGGATTACGAGTCACGTGCTGATGAAACTTTCTGCAATCTCATTCATACAAATTGTATGAATGTAACCGGATGAGATGATATTATCGCACATGTAGTTGATGTAGTCAATTACTTAATTATGTCGAGTGCTGTTAACTAAGATAGTGCTTTCTCACCACGTTTAAGACTTTGTAAATTGGGAATAACCATCAGAAGTGCTTCAGCATTAAATCTGTGTTCAGCACGCTCTATATTGAAGCGGTGGTGGCTGTGGCTGCAAAGGTCCCAGGTTCAAATCCTACCCATACTATATGAGGTACTTATACCAATCTGACTCATATATGGTATTTAATTGACTACCACTTGATTCTTATGACGGCAAAAATGGCGTCATCTCTTGTCGGAGGCTAAGATCCGCGTGGATCTTGGCCTCCGACACGAAGTACTTCGGGTCGCTGCGCCGCAGTAGTAATAGTAGTAACCACTTGTTTCTGGTGCAGGAAAACATCGTGAGGAAACCTGCACTCTGGTTGATAATTATCAGCTAGTGCGTGAAATAGAGAAGGCAATGGCAAGTAATTCATTAACATTGCTAGTATAGTTATCTGTGTTTAATTCTCCACCACGACCCTCAGTCATGAGGAATACGACTAAAAGGAATATTAGGCAAACAAAGTAGCATCCTGAAACATGTCTGCAAACTAAAAACCTTTTTATTTCATGCTTATTTTGTCATCTAAATCATCGGAAAATGCGTTTTTAATGTCAGTAGAATATCGAGATGGCCACTTTGACATTACTTTCGTCGCTAAACCTACATTAGGAACAAATATTGCAATACACAGCATTAGCGCCTATCTGCCAACACTCTTTATACAATGGCGTAAATCATCCAAAACAGTTCTGAACCTTATGGTTATAATTTTAAGGCTCCAATTTTGTCATCAAATCTTTGTAGGGCCGTAATGTGGTCTGATAGTTGTGCAAAATGGTTTCTGACGACATTGTCCTTGAAGACGTACCATTGGTCGGGCGTGCGGTTATGGTGCGTACGCGCATTTAAATGTTACGAAATTCAAATTACAGCAGCAATCAACTAACAAAAGAATGCGCAGCAGAAATTTTTCTGTAGATTTGATAGTGTTGCCATAACTGATGTAAATCATAAGAAAATTTTATGTAGGTATACAAGCTGTGCTTTGCTTCGCTCCCGTGGGGATGACATGAATGTGGCTGGCTAACAGGCTATCACATTAAGTTAGGAGAAATAAAAATCATTTATTTTTCTATGTCAATGGTATAATTTTTCAAATTATTCGACAGGAATAACTTTTCAAATAGTACCGGTAATTCGAGAGTTGTTTCCAGAGTTTCCGGCACAACTATTTATCCTGAGTGTAGATAGGTATAGTTGCCGTCACGTAAAAAGGCCACTGGCGGTTGAGCTGCGCAGTAGGCGATATATCGGTCTATGCGGTGAGCGGGGGTCGGGCGGGTCTCATCCGCCTCGCGCGATGGTTCGTCCGTCAGTCGTACCCATGCGCAAGTTTCACCCCCTCCTCACCCTACCAGCGGACTTTTAACGTGATGGGAAGTTACCACTCGTAGTATAGTATTACTAGCTAAGCCCCGGAGCTTCGCTCCCGTGGGAATTTAGGGATAAAACCTAGTAGGTACCTACCATTTTCATCAAAATCCGTCTAGTAGATTTTGCGTGATTGAGCAACAAACATCCTTACAAACTCACATCAAAACTTCCGCATAGTAGGATTTTATCTGTGGTAAAGACAGAGGTTAATAAGTTCTGAATTTTCCACAGGGATAGATCTACGTGGCGCAGTTGAGGTTATAAACCGGTCTTCTGTTTGAATAATTAAACGAGTTACAATAAAAAGAACAATGGGTAACATAAAAGGTACTAATAGGCCTTGCTCTTCGTCCCTAAGTACTTCCACTTTTCGGTTTCATTATGAGAGCAATGATGCTATAGATTTAGGCAGGATTATAGACATTTAGCCTAGGAGTTTCTCTATTTAGTCGTATTTCCTCATGTCTGAGGGTCGTTGTCATTATATGGAATGAAACACACAACGACTATCTTGGCAATTTTAATGGAGTGGATTGCCATTGCCTTGTCTATTTCACACACTTTGATCATCAACCAGAGTGCAGGTTTCCTCACCTGTAGCAAGTGGTGGTTTGAATGTAAACTAACATAGGTACATGAGTCAGATTGGTATACAAACTAATGTAGCACCGGCAGGATTCGAACCTGGGACCTTTTGCATCCACAGGCGGGCGCGCCCTACCTCTCGGCCACCACCACTTCAGGAACCTAGGAGTTTACAGATACAGATATCACATCTTTATCCCTTACGGGGTAGACAGAACCAAAGATCGTGAGACTCGAAGGCCACGCTTAGCTAAGGCTTATTAGTGGTGGAATGGAGATTCATTTATCTGAATGTAGGTTTATTTTATTATCATAACGCGAGGCTTCGATAAGATATGATTTCCAATGTCTCCGATAAATAAAATCGATACTTATTTGGGCGATTTTAGACATTGCAAATGTTAGCTAGTAGAGATAAATATAAATTAACTGTTATAAAATCTCTCTTTGCATATCTTACCTACGTCAGCAGACAACTTTTTCGCTCCCGTGGAAATTCCGGGATTCTGGATTCTGGGTAGACTATATTCTCTATCATACACAAAAATAATAATTTTTTAAATCGTATCTGCAGTAGTACTAGTTCAAACATGAGCCTTTTAGCTTTATTAGGTATATTAGGAATAAGGAAGTACCTGGGCTAAAAATTATAAACCACTTGTTTATAATTTTTCTATACTCGAAGTAAACCCGGCACTACTTCTGGAGTTATTTTTAGTATAGATCACCCACTCGCCCATGTGAGGACGAGAAGGTAGGATTTGCCCTTGCTGGAAGCGTAGAGTGGGAGGACGGAAGATGTATTGGCTCAGGAACATCAGAGAGTGGACGGGAATCAAAACAGTGGAACAACTGTTCAGACTGGCTTTGAACAAGGCTAAATTTAAGGAGCTGACCGCCAACATTCAGTAAGTAATAGGCACATAAAGAAAAAGAGATTCGCCCTTGAGTGGGGTAAATAATTCGGGACAGGTCAAACTATGTACTTTCATAAAAACTTGTTAAGATTTGCTCTAATCATGCGTCATGGCATCCCATACGTGTCTTTGTTCGTGCGAAACTGGTCGTGATAAAATTTTCTAGTATAGGTATATCTTCCCTAGTCAGCTAGGCTTGATCAAGTAAGTAAATATAAACGTAGAATAAAATCATCATGATGGCGAAGCAAACACAACATGTCTTGAATACCTAATTGCTTAAAGGTACAACTGTTTCTACATAAAGTTTTGAAAAATCTACCTTACTGGACAACAAGGCAAAAGCTATTTTTTATAAAATTGTTCTTTGCTTGTGACGGTCTAAATAATAATTGTTTTGAAAAAAATATCTACCGTCTTGTGTGTTTATCCTCCTACTTTAACTGTTTTAAAAATAGACTTGACCAATATTTAAAAACAAAATGTAGTGCATATACATTGCATCAGCTGATAAATACACATTTTTCTTTCAATATCGATTAGCTTAACTTAAGCGATGGATTGTTAACTTAAATGGTTTGCGATCGTGCGATCTTTGCATAAAAAATGCAAATGTTGATACAATGGTCATATTACCCTTTTGTGGTCTATTACAACTTGCGTAGCTAAGTAACCATAGGCCCTAGGACGAAAGATCTTGGGCGCCCATCTCAACTAAGGTTGAGTTGCACTTGCACCAAACTTAAAGTTTGTGTTCAGTTCAGGTTATTGTCAAAGTTAATAGTTATGTTTAATTTAATTGTGACCAATTATGTGTGTTGTTGTTCAATTGTTGTGTTGTGTTGTTGTGTGTGTGTATTGTAATCGTTGTAATTCTGCAAAAAATGGTTTCGGGTTCTATTGGCCCTATTACGACCCCTCATACTTTTCTTCCTTAAATACCTTCTATGTACCAGTCAATACTCAGTCAGGGTTTAACCGGACCAAGCTCAGGGGGCTACCCCTGAGCTTGGCCCGGTGCACGGTCCTATCTATCTCTCCGATGGCTACGCCACCACATTAACTTCAACCCGGAACCAACAAGTGTTGAATCACAATCATGTGTCAATAGGCTTGCTAGATATGATCGCAAGGTAAATAAGTAAACGAGTTTAACAATGAGGACCTTACTTTGCCTTATGCAAATAGCAATTATACGATTTTGTAAGGATGGTGGGGACGTCATGATGTCTCTTGATTGACTGGGCAACCCTGCATAGAGCTAGGGTTACTAGATGACATGACAAAAATATCTAAGTAAAATTTCAAAAAATCGGGATTTTGGTATTACAGTCGGGAACTTTTATTATTAAAATTAAAGTTATTCAAAGCAACATTGTCAAATCCGGTCAGCTTGTTGAATGTCTATCTAACAGTGAAAACCGCATCCAAATCTGTAGCATGGAGAAAGTGCTAAAAAGCCCAACAGACACAGAGAATGGCAGAGGCCGAGTGGGACTTCAATATATAGTTTTTATTGTACGTTCTTTGAGCATTTATTCTGAATCAAAGACTGAAGTGCCTTCAAAAGTTTATGTTTGACGACTTACCAAGGAATAGGAATATCACGGTGATTCATACAAAATAAAAACAAGTAACATGTTTTGCAAAAGCTTTCATGGTCAGACCCTTCTCTGGTAATGTTTTTGTACTTTTATAACTTGGTAAATGCGCTCTTTAGATTGTGGACTTACTAAATAATACAAAAACATTTTGTTTTAATAATTCTAGGTACCTACTTTAAATTCGCTTGTGTATATTTTTCGGAATAGGTACTGTAAGTACCATATTAGTTAGTTTTATTTCCTCGATATACTAGCTGTACCATCTGGCTTCGCTGGGAGTTTTGTTATTCTAGATTCTAGATAGCCTACAGCCTTCGTCGTTAATGTGGCCTCATCTTCTTCTCTCAGCCGAAAGACGTCCACTGCTGGACAAAGGCCTCCCCCAAGGATTTTTTCAACGACCGGTCCTGCGCTGCCCGCATCCATGCGCAACCCGCGACCTTCACCAGGTCGTCGGTCCACCGAGTGGGAGGCCTGCCAACACTACGTTTTCCGGCTCGTGGTCGCCACTCGAGAAGTTTTCTGCCCCAACGGCTATCTGTTCTGCGAGCTATGTGCCCCGCCGTTTTGCGATTCTGCGGGCTATGTCGGTTACTTTAGTTCTCCTACGGATCTCCTCATTTCTGATTTGATCGAATGTGGCCTCATACACAGGTCTTTTTTGAATCGGACCCGGTTCATGAGATTCGCACATTAAACAAACAAACAATTATACAAACTCTTCAGCATTATTCATTAGGATTTAGGATATATATTATATGAGAGATGAGAGTAAAACTAGAAGCCACAAGCTAATTATTAAAAATAAACACGGCTGACAACCCACATAGTCTATGACACTCGGAGGAATGCAAGGAATCTAAAATACCAAAATCTGTCAAACCGTTCAGGACTTATGGTGAAATAAAGAAACTTACATACAAGCATACATGAACCCTGAAAACATTACACTCCTTTTTTGGTCAGTCGTGTAAAAAGGGAGGAGATAAAAAGTAGACCACCTGCCTCCATACAATACAATTACATCAGCGGTATCCTGACATGTCCTGTCTGTTCTAGAGCATTAACCGTATACATGAGCCATTACGAGACACACCATCGACGCCTTAATTAATTGACAGAAGCACAGCCAATTACCATAGCCTAATACATCATCATCATCATCTCGAGTCGAAATGGCAAAAATTAGATTATAGCATTAGCCGAACTATAAATATAACATGGCAATAAAAACATCTTTCACAGTAGGTACTTAACTATTTTTTTTATTTCAGTTAAAAATGAAACTGAAAACCCAAATCCTGGAACAGCCGTCGGGGGAGCTGTCGAAGCAGATCCGGGTGGAGCTGAACGAGGACGTAGCCACCAGGGACCGCGACCTGGCGCTGATCAAGGAGTGGCTCAGGAAGCAGCCGCATCTGCCTGATGAGTGGGGTGAGCTACCTTTCTACCTACTAGTAAGTA
Source organism: Ephestia elutella (assembly GCA_018467065.1). NCBI lineage: Eukaryota > Metazoa > Arthropoda > Insecta > Lepidoptera > Pyralidae > Ephestia > Ephestia elutella. The sequence continues at coordinate 5,462,905 of CM031579.1, forward strand.
AGTAAGGCCAAGGATAAGAAATGCACCGCAGTAGTAAGTATACTACTGCGGTGCATCGACCCGAAGTGGATCTTGGCCTCCGACACGAGATGACGCCATTTTTTGCGGTCTTGCACCAGCTCTCGCCAGTTGTCAGCTCTGAGGCTCTGTAGCCTTTCAGAACCTCATCGCTCCAGCGGTACCTAAGGCGCCCGACTGATCGACGGCCCCTCGGTCGACCCTCGTATGCTCTTTTGACGGCACGATCCTTTCCCATCTCTACATGTCAGAGCCAGCGGAGACTAGCTGCTTTGACCTATCCTAATCCAAACTAACATTATAAATGCGAAGAAAGTGAGTTTGTTTGTTCATTTGTTTGTTTGTCTGCCTGTCTGTCTGTATGTCCGTCCATCCGTCAGTCTGTCTTTCACGTCAAAAACTAATTATATAATCATAATGTATTATAAATCTCAAAGCTACAAACTACTAACATTTCGGAACGAACACTGCTGAGAAGAAGTGCCGAAATGTCAGAACACTGCTCCCGATTTAGGGCTCGAACTCGAAGCGTGTGTAAATTTAAAATCTATTGATATTTTGTGGTTGATTTCGGGTCTCAGGCGTTTTTTTTGGATGGATACATATGGGCGTAAAATAAGCTCTATTATTCCACACGCAGTAGTATAAAAGATGATGTTGAACCATCGAGATATTATGTAGTTGTATTTCGATGTGTTGAACAATAAATCATTAATTAAAAACATTCACACTTATAAACTATTCTATAAGGCAAATCAAGTTTTTCCATCATTGGAATAAACCGCATTTCAATAACTTATTAAACCATCATTTTAATAAAAAAGCTTATTACGTGATTGGGTATTTCCATAAACTATAGTCCATCTATTCAACCACAAAAGGTAGTAAACATCATATGAATGTACCGAAATTGATTGCAATTAGCTCTATTATGGCCACTTAAGGATCTATGCAAGGTAACTCGACATTTGACATGCACACTGTACCTACATGTTGGTCCTTTGCATTTTTTAAGCCATTGAGAGACCTGACCCCCTGAGATACTTAAATTAAAAAAAAAAAACTGTGCTGAGATAGGATTTACTGAGGATCAGGTCTGGCCGTTAGGTCCTCAATCTGCCTCGCTCTCGGCCGCGACGTTCACGAATTTCAAAATTTCTTTACTCTTAACGGTCTCGGCCGTGACGCTCTCGTTTTAATTTTTTCTTTGGAAAAACATTGAATGAGTACTGTTGAGAGTTTTATAGCCTCCACGGACTTAGGCTAGACGGATAGGCTTTATTGCTGTTAATTTAGGTTAGGCCTTTGTCGGATTTTTAAACCTACAGCCAAGTAGACTAAATAGGCCTGGCCTAAAAGGCGAAACGGCTTTAAAGGCTTTTAGCCTGGCAAGCCTCTTAATTAATAGTCTTAAAAAAGGCTAAATCAACTTTTTTTTTTAAATCAACTTTTTTTTTGGAACTTGACGAAGTACATCTGCCCCGGACTGTACTTTGGTTAGTTTTATTTGAGACTAGCCGCACCCCGGGGCTTCGCTGCCGTCGGGATTTCGGAATGAAAAGTACCCTATGTGCTATTCCCGGTATTTTTCTACCCGTGTACCAAATTTCATCGAAATCCGTCCGGTAGATTTTTGCGTGATTGAGTAACAAGCAAACTTTCGCATTTAATATTAGATTAGTAGGAAATTCGTCGACACAAGACAAAACACTATCAACAGGGCAGACTTTCAAAACATCAGCCAAACATGCTCAACTTTTGGAGGTTTGGTACATACACCCAACAACTTTCTAAAGAAATCTAATAAAAAATACAAAAAAAAAAGAGCGGCAAAAATCATACTTTTATAGCTAGAGCTTGATATCATTTGAACAGTGGGACGTCAAAAAGATTATAAAATAATAAAAAATGGCTAAGCTATATATTTTTCTAAAGTGTAGGTAGAGTATGTAGAGTTAGTGCGTGTAGAGTTAGAAGCCTGGCTCTACATGAAACCTGCCAACTTTTTGATAGCGCGAGCCAATATGGTCTCATCTTGGCAGTATTTTACATGAAAATGAATAATAATAATGGATAATGAATGGTTGGATAGCGGATTACAAGCACGTAAACATATGAGTAGTCAAATGAATGAATGAATGAAAATTTTATTTGAAAAAGCGAGAAATTAGTACGTACGGACGTAGCTGCGCAGCGCTGTACATCATCGTGCGTTTTGGTGTATCATTTCTCATAATATTGCATATATTACAACGTCATAAGCTGTGTTGCGCTGTATGCGGTGTGACCCGCGCTTTAAATTTAATAAGGATTATGTAAAGGACATAGGGCACCAATGTATGGGCTCCGTCCCCACCCACCAACGCAAATGGGACTGAGGCCAAATGTGTTCCTAAAATGTCTATTATTTCATTAAAATCCTATTTCTTTCATAAATCAGTGGGATTAACTAAAAAACTATTAACATTTTGCAAAAATATTTGGGCTCCATATAAAAATGTATGAGATCTACTAACACAAATTAAATAGATGCCAAAGTGTTCCTAAAGTATCTACTATTTCATTAAAATCCTATTTCTTTCATAAATCAGTGGGGTTACTTAAAAAAAACAACATTTTGTAAAAATATTTGGGCTCCATATAAAAATGTATGGGATAAATATTTGTAAAATGTTCGATACCATGAAAACCTATGCATTTGGGCAATGACCCCATATTAAAAAAATATCAGCTTGCCAAGATATGTCGATTGACCCATGTTTCATTTCTGTTGGTGGGTGGGGACGATTCCGCCCATATAGTCCTTTAAAGCGATTTCCTTCATATTCAATTTAATAAAGTAGTTCCTTTATTCCCATCATAAATAACTGGTTTAATAACTGCTTGACAATAGGACCGATAAATTACTATTCTATAAAATGCTTCCTTTGTTAAGTTAATTATCTCTTAAAGGGGCAGATTTCCATCATTATAATCCTTTGTTTGTCTTAATTTAGGGTACAGTACATAACAGTACAGTATTGAAATCCATTCATGAAAAAATGCAGCAAACTTCCTGTTTTTTTGCCCCAATTTTCCTCCCAATCGAATAAATTCTGACGACAAAAAATTTCAAATTAATCAAGAAACACGTGTACCACGTTTCGTAAGCATCCGTTCAGAAATGCAACCTCTAGCGACTAACAAACATCTCAAAAAAGCTAAATGGGCCAGTCTTGAAATGGAGACCAAAATTATTTTTATTCATTTATGTTTATTGCACATCTTTACAAAATGAGACAATGAGATAAACGAATAAATAAATAACTAATTTTTTCTTCATTGAATTTACTCTTACTTCCCTCAGAGGACCGGCCGCTGATGACGTTTCTGCGAGGAAGCTCGTTCTCGCTGGAGAAGTGCAAGCGCAAACTCGACATGTACTTCACCATGAGGGCTGCCTGTCCAGAGTTCTTCACCGACCGCGACTGCGCTGCGTCAACCCTATCTGAAGTACTTGATGCCAAAGTGTAAGTAATTATGTAAGTGATACCTTTTCTCCCTCTCTCTTCAGCCCTTTTCAACCCTATGGGTGTAGGCCTCCTTCATTTTATGCCATTTTTCTCCCGGTCTTGGGCACTTCTCCCGGTCTTGGGCAATCTCTAACCATTTCACGCCTGCTGTTCTGCCTGATGTTCCACATCATCCGCCCATCGCATTTGCGGTCTTTCCTGTGGGCGTCTTTCGCCCCACGCCGCAGTGATACCTTAGCTTTAAGTAATTTTCTGACGTCAACTAACTATATGACTGTTTAAATAAAACCGTCTCTCCACCGTCCATGGCACACCTGCTGACATGCCCTATGTGTCCTACGTTCTCCTCGTAATTTTGTCCTCGTTACGGTGAAAACAGAACGTCATTAAATCATACTTATTGTATTTCCCCTATTCGGTATAGCATATGGAAAAGCTGCACTCTGGAAAACCTGTTTGATACCAACGATAGTGTTGTGTCTTCTCTGAAGACTATGACGCCAATGAAACAGCACTATCGTTCTCTACTCTTACTAACTACTCATACTGGTCTACTAAGTAACCATAAAAGTAGTAAGTAACTACCACAAAAGTATGATGAAAAAGATATTTTTATTTAGCTGCTCCCCGGGGGGTTCTGGGTAAATAAATACCCAAAATTTGAAAATAATTTTGCAAAATACGTCATCCTAGTAATTTATTCAAGTTATTAAAATGGTTTTAAAAAGGTTATTTCCATCACAAGTAGGTTCCACAAAGATAAATATTCTAGCGATTAACTTTATAGGGTACTTCGTTACCAATAAATTCAAAGTAAATAGTTACTTACTATAAGTACTATATATAGTTACTATCAATTACTATGTCTTCACAGAAGGAAACATTAATATTAGCAATCCATCGGCGATGATGTATCAGAGTCCCATCATTGCTTAATCATTAGTTGCCGTACTTACCTTGAAGTAAGGCCAAGGCGTAGATTAGTGGAGTGGCCTCTAGTGTCCAAGAAATCTTATTACCCATTGTTTTAACTTTCATAATCTATAAGCTTTAGTGGTGTAATGGTTAAGAATAACGCCTGTGATTAAAAGGTCCTAGATTCATACCCTAAGTCATGATCGTAAGTGTAAAGTCTGCTTAATGTCACTAATAATTAATTTTAAGAAACCAGCACTTGTTTCCGGTAAAGGAAAATATCTTGAGGAAACCTACACTTTCAGTTGATTTATCGCGGTAGTCGTAAAAGTCATGACGCCTTTAGGCGACTTGAATAAAATCTGACCCCAGTGTTAGTAATCACACACTCGATAAGAAAGAAAGAAGTTGATTTATCAGCAGGTGTGTAAAATAAGTAGAAAGAGAGATCTGTAACAACCAAGATGTGAATCGTCAAAGAAGCCGTCGATATTTCAATAAAAATTTGTTAAGCGTGAGTCGGGCTCGCATACAACGGGGAACCCGTCAAGCGCAATTTTGACAGCCTAAAAATATGTAACAGCGCATTTTATTTAGCCTTAAAAATATACACGTCTTTGGAAATAATCCTGCAATATACCAGGGCATAATATTGCAGGATTATTAATATAACGGCGTAACTAAGATAACTTAGGTATAAGTTAATGACGTCCTAAGTAAATTATTACCCTAATTTCTGTATATATATTTTTTTTACTATTATTTCTGTCTTTCCAGGCAAGGTCCTCCGCTATCCGGTTTGACTCCTAATGGCCGGAGAGTAACTATCTGCAGAGGTTAGTAAAATGTTTATTTTTATAAAAAAAAAACCTCTAATTTAACTAGGTAGGTATTAAAACCGTCAGCCATGGGAGAGAAACTAAAATCTATCATCCCGCCTGAATCTGGTCATGTTAAGCAAATTTCTTCCAACCAAAATACCTGCCTACCTTTTTTGGCTTTATGTCATAATCTTAGCAACGTCAGCCACCTACTTGTTTCCTTATCAACATACAAAATTGGCCTTGCACAACTTCGTATCAAAGTTTTCAAATCGGTTCACAAAAACTATCGACAGCGTTATTTCATTGGTGTATTATTTTTATTTCGGTTTGTTTGACTCACAAGCTTGTTGCATGATACGAGCATTTAATTACTGCATTTTAAGACGTCATCAGGGCAATGTCCGGGATCCTGTCTCTTATAAGTACAGCCTGCAAGTAACCACACGTCCTGTCTCTGACCAAACAGGTTATAGGTAGATTGAACTAAAGAATAAGCGCAACAGTTTTAATTTGCAACGTCTTTATTGCTTGGAAATAATGTCCTCCTTCAGAGGTGGTCGTTGGCCTTGATTTACAGCCTTCGGATACTCTGTTTGACAACGTAGGGTTATTTTTATACGGAAAAGCGAAACGGATGAATAATAAAAGAAGTGGTTTATATGACTTTTTGTGATCTGCCCTTTAAAAAAGGCTACGCCATTCCAATCTACTTAATTGGGTCTTTATTTTGACGCAATTCGCGTTTTTCAATGATGATTAATTTTATTTTTAGAGTCGTATCCTATGAAACTCACTTTGGGTCACTGAGGCCGGATAGTAAGTAGTAGTAAGTATTTGACGACCTCCGTGGCCCAACGGTCATCACGCCGGACTGCCACACTGGGTTCCGGGTTCGATCCCCGGTCGGGTCAAGATGGAAAATGATCTTTTTCAGATTGGCCTGGGTCTTGGATGTTTATCTATACAGGGTTACTTGTAAAACATCAATAACCTCTCTAGGGGTGAAAGTACTCATGAATATGAGCAACTTTTTGTATGGGACCGACTCTGAAATCCCAAAAAAAAAAATCAGCTGTTCCATACATTTTACAATACCTACTCGGCCAAAATGTATGGAACAGCTGATTTTTTTTTTGAGATTTCAGAGTCGGTCCCATACAAAAAGTTGCTCATATTCATGAGTACTTTCACCCCTAGAGAGGTTATTGATGTTTTACAAGTAACCCTGTATATGTATTTGTTATAAAACATAGTATCGTTGAGTTTGCATCCCATAACACAAGTCTCGAACTTACTTTGGGGCTAACTCAATCTGTGTGATTTGTCCGTATATATTTATTTATTTATCCTATGAAACGTTTATGTAAAACTAGCTGAGCCCTGGAGCTTCGCTCCTGTGGGAATTTGGGATAAAATGTACCCTATAACCGGGAGCGAAGCCGCGTGAAGTAGCTAGTACAAAAATACAACTTAGTTACATGTGATTCATTAATTCCAGGTGTTCACCCTAATCTGGATTCCCAGCAGATCACGGACTCGTTGAAACTCGCCCTTATGATCGGCGACATACGGCTCAACGAAGAGATCGAAGGTGTAGCCGGCGATATTTACGTGTTAGACGCGGCGGTGCTAGGGCCAAGTCTTCTAACAAAGTTGTCACCCGCCACTGTCAAGAAATTCATGATTTGCGTCCAGGTAATTTTTTTTTTAATCAAGGTAAAAATGCCTTCGCATACCATTTCACTTCTCGATAGTCGAGCAGTGAAGCGGCATGTGAGACTTGAACTCACTAAACACCGGTGCCTCTACATGCCAATACGGAGGTGAGAACGGTGGAGTTGCCACCAATCTCCCACACTCTCCAGCCACTGCAATGACCTTCAAATGTAATACTGCATCGAGTATCATTTGCTCCGCCTGCCTTGTATACTAGCCTCGTTCAAATGCGGACGATGTACCGATTACCAGCGGGCCGATCGCCGTAATTTTATGCAGCGCGTCTTGACTGCGTTTGCGTCTTAACGATCGATTTCGTATTGCCGTAATCAAATAATGACATACACGTCACGCTCGCGTCAGGCTCACCTAAACGCAGCGCACCGCCGTATCGCCGTGACCTACGCGTTTCTTGTATCGCACGAACACGCACTGAAACGGTATCGCGCTAAATTTTAACGTTTCAGAAATGCCAAATGAGATGTCACTTTGCAGTGTTTATCGAGTGTTGCTGACGCATTGCAGACGTACATGGATAGTTAACTTTGCAAAGCTTGTTAGTACCTTTTATATAATTTCTTACAGAATTATAGTAAAAAACAGCATCATACACAATTACCGAGGAATGTTCTTTCCTACATTATAATTTCATACCTATCTACTTACTTTTTCAGGCGCAAAATTTGAACATGAACGATTTGTGTTGGCAAAAGTTGGATTTGGCGAATCGGGAACATCGCCGGCGACGACGACGCCGCCGTTGTATCGAGGCAAGGCGAGCCTTAGTTTTTGGACGTGAACGAGAGCCTTCTTTGAAGGCCAAGTTTCAATAAAACATTTTTGACTAGATTAAATCTAATAAAACAAATTTAAAAGTTAATTAAAAATTGTTTATTGTTTTCACTTCTCAAATTCTACATTATACTTTAGGGGAGGTCTTGGTTAGCTCATCTTTGGAACGACGACAGCAGCAACGTTTATTCTGTAAGCAAAATATACATTTTATACATTTATTTTTACATAGCCGGACGATATGGCCCACCCAACACACTCTGGCAGACTGCGCAAAATGGGCCACTGAAAGGGTGGTCCTGGTTGTTGTTTTGGGAGCTTACGATCTCTCGCTGCACAGCATCATCAGTAAGATGCTGAGCAGCGAGAATCGCTGGGATGCTTTATCCTCCTTCTACGAAACAGTAATGTCGCAGAAGGAGGCCGCCGAGAGAGAGCGTGAGGCGCGAGCCGAGCACCTCCCCGACGGCGAGGACGTAGAGGCAGGCGGCGGGCACAATACGCCCGTCACCTCGCCATGTGAGGGTGCCGTAAGGCAAAGCCGTGGGGCGTCGTGGTAGAGTGTTCGCGATCCCATGACGCCCCCACCAACGGCAGGTGCGGAAACGCTGCAGGGGGTTTTAGTGGGTAGTCTGGGCCGACTAGCGGCCTGGGAGCCCCACACTCAGTGCGTAAATGCATTTCCCCCTGCGAAATCAAAAAAGTAAAAAAAAGGTATACTATCTTTTCATCACAAAAGCTCTTTTTCTTTTCTCATCCATGATTTAAAATAATGATAGCTTACCTTTTCTAACCGCATGGAATGGACAACCGCATTTTGGGCCAAAGAAGCTGCCAATTGCTTCACGCTTTCAGCTAAAAGCTGTGATGTGCCTTCTCAAATCTTAATAACATTTGTCTTGACTTCTCTAGTGCACTATTATTTTTAGTTTGAGACACCACTTCCTCCTTCAACCTCCTCGTAGGTCGTCTTGAATGTCTCGGTCTAAAATATGAAATTATGAAATAAGTATTAAATGATCCGTAAATCTACAAAGTAAAAACTCACACAATCTCATGTTATCTTTGTAGTTGCCGGCAAACCAATTAAACGCCAACTTACTAGTACAATAGTTATATACTTATACTTACTATATCAAGTAAAATAGCTCCGAACAAAAACCCCGAGCGAAATACAAATATTCAATTCTTGTACGCTAAACATAAACATACATAACCTCAACTCAACCAACCATCAATCAACAGTACATTTTTCTTCATGGGAGGGTTATGCAAAGAGACTAAATCCATACATCCACATTTTGTGTTAAATATTTTCGTTTTAATACCATTTTTACTATGCTTAGACCAAAATAAAGTGTTTTGTTTGTGTATAAACTTAGATCCTAGGTCATTAAGCGTGATATAGCCCTGTAATAACAACTTTATTCGTGTAAATAATCGATTACTCAACGAATAATCGACAAGAAAATTGTCAAAACTTGCGTACGGCAACACCTCGGCAACATACGCTGGTTTCACGCGTAGGTGAAGTAGACGTGCAGTGTACGCGACGTTGACGTGTAGTTTTATTTTACGGCGATACCGACGTTTGGCTGAGCGTCGCGTATGCGTGAACTGCACGTACACTTGACTAATGCGTCATAGAATTACGGCGATCGACCCGCAGGTCCATCGCAAGCTATTATCAGGTTTATGACCAGGTACCTACATTTTACATATTAAAGTACGGTCTCCCGTAAGTAGTCCTTTCCTTTTCTTACTTAAGGCGTTAAACTGAGATGGTAAAGCAAGTGTCAGGCACTAGAAAAAACATATATTAAAAACTTGTTATCATTATATAAGGCAAATATTCCGAAATTTGCTAGTCTAGTAGTTAATTACTGAAGGGTTTGATCTCAGAAGAACATCTTCTTTGCAATCTCTTTTACAAACTGTTCTTTTATGTGTAATTTCAAAAATGCTTATTTTATACTAGCCTTTGCCCGCGAACTTCGTCCGCGAGTCATTTACTGTTGTGAATATCTCAGGTTCTAAGCGACGACCTATCAAGATGAAACCAACACCAGATTTTAAGTTAAACCTTCAAGAATATACCTGTGAAAACCGCATCAAATTTCGTCCAGCGGGCCGATCGCCGTAATTTTATGCAGCGCGTCTTGACTGCGTTTGCGTCTTAACGATCGATTTCGTATTGCCGTAATCAAATAATGACATACACGTCACGCTCGCGTCAGGCTCACCTAAACGCAGCGCACCGCCGTATCGCCGTGACCTACGCGTTTCTTGTATCGCACGAACACGCACTGAAACGGTATCGCGCTAAATTTTAACGTTTCAGAAATGCCAAATGAGATGTCACTTTGCAGTGTTTATCGAGTGTTGCTGACGCATTGCAGACGTACATGGATAGTTAACTTTGCAAAGCTTGTTAGTACCTTTTATATAATTTCTTACAGAATTATAGTAAAAAACAGCATCATACACAATTACCGAGGAATGTTCTTTCCTACATTATAATTTCATACCTATCTACTTACTTTTTCAGGCGCAAAATTTGAACATGAACGATTTGTGTTGGCAAAAGTTGGATTTGGCGAATCGGGAACATCGCCGGCGACGACGACGCCGCCGTTGTATCGAGGCAAGGCGAGCCTTAGTTTTTGGACGTGAACGAGAGCCTTCTTTGAAGGCCAAGTTTCAATAAAACATTTTTGACTAGATTAAATCTAATAAAACAAATTTAAAAGTTAATTAAAAATTGTTTATTGTTTTCACTTCTCAAATTCTACATTATACTTTAGGGGAGGTCTTGGTTAGCTCATCTTTGGAACGACGACAGCAGCAACGTTTATTCTGTAAGCAAAATATACATTTTATACATTTATTTTTACATAGCCGGACGATATGGCCCACCCAACACACTCTGGCAGACTGCGCAAAATGGGCCACTGAAAGGGTGGTGTTTGTAATATATTGGGTAAAACTAAACGCAGGCGTTTCGCATTGCTGCCGCCAGAGGGCGTTCGGGGTTTTCACACTGCTAGCGTGGATGGCGTCGCGTGTGGTGTCCGCCATTGCATTGTCCAGGGCGATATCGGTTTGATTTTAATACGCGGAGCGGTCTCGCGTCTTTTACTTGTTGTTTAGTTTGAGTGATAATTGTGAATTTCCTGTTTGTTAAATCACTATTGAATTTGTGTTTGTGAAAAACTCTGTTATTGTGACTTTTTCTTGTGAGAGGTGAAACGTGGCTGGCTGTTCACATCTGGCTGTTCCCGAGTGAAACTACGGGAAGAAATCTATTTAGTTGTTATGGGGAATTGAGATCTCAAGGGTTAGGTAGGGTAATTAGGAATTCCCCCTTCCCGAAGACACTCAAGTTTGGATCCGAAGAGAAAGAAGATTTAGTTTGGTAAGTGTTCAATTCTAGTTAATTTATAGGTTAGGTTATCATATAGGGCCCTGTAGCTCCCTTCATAAGCTACGGTGGTAGCAGACTGCGTATAGCTTAAGTTAGATTCTAGTCGGACAAGCGTGGTGTCGCGTGGAGATTTTTTCCCGGTACTTAATTTTACCGGTAGATTTTCCCGGTAAAGAGTTCCGGTACAGAATTCTTCCCGCCGCTTCGTTTGTCCGGATTCGCTCTGCGCACATTTTCTGGCAGCAGAGCGTAGTTGCTCTGCACATTTTCTGGTAGCAGAGCGTAGTTTATCTACCCTCTATTTGTTCGTTTGTAAAAAATAATTAATTGTTTGTAAAAATTATTAGATTTTTCTTAGTTTGTTTGTATAAGAATATTTGTAACCTTTTTTGTATTTGTTTGCGGTTTGTACCGTGCGTTCCGGGTTTGTGCCATTCTCATACCTACCGCGGTTCTTCGTGTAGTTGCTTGATTTTGTTGTTTTTTATTTACCTTTTGTTATTTTTTGTTTGTGACTTGACGCGATGGCGAAGGCCTCCAATGCTAGGGCGACACTCGCCAACGAATTGAGATGGTTTGTGACGGCCGGAGGACTCCTGTCCCGGAAGGACAGGGAGGAGCGCCATACTGCTAAGAGCGGATCACCTCCACTCACGATTGATTAGCGCGGAAGCGGCCATGGCGGCGCTTACCGAAGCCGATCTTACCCCGGAGGCCTACGCAGGTCACATGGCGGACATGGACCAGATCCTGAGTCTGCACGATGATATCGCGGAGGCGGTGACCGCAATAAGGGCGAGACAGGCTGGCGGACCAGCCCTCGCACACCTGTTAGACAGGAAGGACCAGCGGTTACTGGTCGGCTCCCCACCCTTCAGCTGTCCCACTTTGGGGGTAGGATGGAGGAGTGGGTAGCATATAAAAATATGTTTGAGTCCTGGTCGTAGCACGACAGGATTTGTCGAAGGCCCAGAAGATGGCCTACCTCCTCTCCACTCTTGAGGATGAAGCGCGGTCGCTCATCCAGCACCTCCGGGTGGAGGACGACCAGTACGATACGGCTTGGGAGTTATTGAACTCCCGCTACCAAAACTTACGTTTGTTAGCGGATGCGCACGCCGCACAGTTGATGGCCCTGCCCAAGGTGGCCAACAGGGCACAGTTGCGCCTGCAGTTGCTCACGCCCGTTACAGTGGCCTGTAACGCGCTCCGCACACTGGGGCTGCCGGTGGACCAATGGTCCTTTTTGCTGGTGCACATTGTATTGGGCAAATTACCCAATGACATCCGCTCGCGATTTGAGCGCGAGAATGCGGAACGGGATAGCACCACCCTACCAACATTCACTGACTTGGTGAAGTTTTTGGAGTTTGAGGCACGGGCGGCTGAGAATACCATGACGGACTCAGCGCCATCCAGAGCGCCTGAACGTAGGCCCCAACAGGGACGGCAACCGCCACCGCGTGGAGCTGGTGTGCGGGTTGCACACACGGCAGCAGTCGCGGGGGACGCGGACTGCCTGCAATGTGGCCGGATGGGCCACAGCCTGCTGCAATGCAGGGACTGGCAGAGACTGCCAGTACAAGATCGGCGCCGCATGGCAAGGCGGCATGAACTTTGCTTTTACTGTTTGGGCAGTCACTATGCACGTGACTGTCCCAGAGCCATACCATGCAGTGCATGCCGTGGGCTGCACCACGTGATGCTCTGCATGAACCGGAACGGGGATGGCCCCCGGTTGTTGAGGCAGGGGTCCCCTATGGGCGGGGGCGCTCCTGCGCGAAGCCCTCCACCATCGGACGGAGGACGCGGCTTCGCTCGTCGCACCCCCCTCGGGAGGGGGTCGCGTACCGGCGCGGGTCTTGGCGGACCGGGACCACGCGCCCCAAGGTCGTGGCCAGTATGTGGCTGGCCAGGCCCCGGATAGGGCCCCCATGGGCGGGGGCCCTAGATCGGACGTGAGAGTGGGGACACCCCCCTCCACGCGGGTTACCAATGCCCAACACATGCAGCCGCAGCGGTTTTCTCCGCCGCTGCACGAGTACCCACGGCTGGAGTACCACCCGCCGTACCATATGTATGGCCGGGCCGCGGGTTATGCCCCCCCTCAGATGGGGATGTGCACTCGCCCGCCATATTATCCGGGTCAGTGGCGCGCCCCTGGTTTGGAGAGAGTGGGGAGCCCGTAACTAGCTTGCTCCCTTGCTGGGACAGAGCCGCGGACGGTTCTGCTCCCTACCGCGGTGGTCCGCGTATGGGGTCGTAGGGGGGAAGCCATTAATTTGAGAGCTCTGTTGGACTCAGGGGCTCAAAGCAGTTTGGTTACCACTCGAGTGGCACGCCAGTTAGGTTTAGTCGTGGAAGACTCGCCTGTGCCACTTCTTGGAGTTGGTGGCATACAAGTGAAGTGTCTGACGGGCCAGACACTTGTCACCTTTTCTTCGCTGAAGTCCTCCACAATGAGGATCACGACTTCGGCCATGGTAATGGATACCATTGCGGGTTGGCACCCCTCGACAGACATACCGCCGGGTGTGTTGTCTTTGGTTTCGGGTCTGGATTTGGCCGACCCCTTTGTCTTTCATCCCGGCCCAGTGGACTTGCTCCTGGGCTCGGACGTATTGGGTTGGATTTTGTTGGGTACCCAGAGAGCTCTGGGTTCGTCTTCACTGATGGCAGTGTCTACTATCTTTGGTTTCGCCCTGATGGGCCCTGTGTTTGATAATAGCACCGTGGAGGAGCCACCTATGAGTTCCAGGATGGATCCGGAACACGCTGAGTGCGAAGCCTTCTTTCGATCAACCACGGAGAGGTTGCCCTCCGGTCGGTTTGTAACTAGATTACCATTGGTTGCTACACGTCCTAGCCTAGGGCAAAGTAGGGCGCTTGCGGAGAAACGACTGCTGTCCATGGAGCGACGCATGCAGCGTGACCACGTACTTCGCGATAAATATATTGAATTTATGCGCGAGTACGAGGATTTGGGTCACATGTCTCCGGCTCGAGTTGATTGGAGCTCAACTGAGCATTATTTTTTGCCCCACCACGCGGTGGTGAAGGCCTCAACGGGCAAGTTGCGGACTGTCTTTGATGGGTCCGCACCCACTTCGAACGGAGTTTCGTTGAATCTATGTTTGCATTCAGGTCCCAAATTGCATAGGGATATAATTGACATCATCTTGAACTTTAGAAGACATCAAGTGGTTTTTGGTGCGGACATCCGGATGATGTTCCGCCAGACAGTCATACATCCTGAGGACAGGCGATTCCAGTTGATACTCTGGCGTGAGCGCCCTGAGGATCCTGTGACGGTGTATGAACTCAACACAAACACGTATGGTTTGAAATCTAGTCCCTATATCGCCATCAGATCATTGCTTGAATTGGCAGAGCGGGAACGGATCCGCTTTCCCCGTGGGGCTTCCGTGCTGTCACGTGACTTGTATGTTGATGACGTGTGCACCGGAGCCCAAAGTATTGAGGAGGCCCTCCTACTGCGGGACGAATTGATTGAAATATTGAAAACGGGTGGCTATGAGCTACGTAAGTGGTTGTCCAATGAGCCTAAAGTTCTAGAAGGGATCCCGGAGGATCACCAACAGAACCCTCACCTGTTTGAGGATGTGGATGATCCCAACAGGATAGCGGTGCTGGGCATGCAGTACCAGCCGCTAACCGATATTTTTACATTCCAAGTGGACTTGGAAATACCAAAGGTCTGGACTAAGAGAACGGTGTTGTCCGTAATAGCCCGTATGTTTGATCCAAGCGGTTGGATCAGTCCAGTGATATTCTCTGCAAAGTGTCTTCTTCAGAGACTTTGGACTTTGGGCGTCTCGTGGGACGAGCCGCTGTTTGGCTCTCCATTGGATGATTGGCTCGAGTTGTTTTCATCGATTAAGGAAGTCAATCGGATTGCCTTGCCTCGTCGAATATTGCCCCCGGGAAATATCGAGCCAGCCTGCATGGCTTTTGTGACGCGTCGGAGCGAGGCTACGCCGCGTCAGTCTATATGCGGACAGTTGACGCCGATGGCCGGGTCAATGTCTCGCTTTTGTTAGGGAAGAGCAAGGTCGCCCCCATCAGGACTAGGCTGACTATTCCCAAGCTTGAGTTGAGTGGAGCTCACCTTCTCTCTAAATTGTTGCATCACGTTGCCAGTGAGCTGGCGGCCACGGTCGAGATACGAGACATCTTCGCCTGGTCGGATAGCCAGGTCGCGCTTGCATGGTTGCGCGCGGCCCCACATACCTTGGAGGTTTTTGTTGGAAACAGGGTTTCCCAAATTCAAAATATCGGAATTGATATAACATGGAGACATGTGCCGGGAGAGCTTAACCCAGCGGACTGTGCTTCCCGAGGTTGTACGGCACCAGAATTGGTGTCACACCCGCTCTGGTGGGGTCCAGAGTGGCTGATGGGATCAGAAACTTCTTGGCCTGTCTGTCAGACAGATGTTACTTCTTTGAGTTTGACTGGGCTCCGTGTACATGCTGTAGTCGCTGAGACGACGTCGGAGCCGGATTGGCTACTTGCTCGGTATAGCAGTTTGGATAAGCTTCTGGGTGTTACCAGTTGGATTAAGCGTTTCATACATAATTGTAGAAACCCACAGGCAAAGCGGTTGGAGCCGATTGCAGGTGCAGAAGAGCGCCGGAGCGCATTGTTGCATTGGGTCCGTGTCGTGCAGACCGGACGGTTTGAGTCAGAGCTTCGTATTTTGCGCGACGGACGCGCTAAGTTGAAGGGCGCGGTCGCTCGTTTGAACCCGTACATCGACTCGGATGGGCTTCTTCGGGTTGGAGGCAGGCTCCGGAAGGCGGATCTTCCATATGAGACTCGCCATCCTCTGTTGTTGCCCAAGGGCGGACCCTTGGTGCAGCTTTTGGTGTCTGATCGACACATTCGTAACGCCCATGCTGGGTGCAATGCTTTGTTGGCTATTTTGCAACGCGAATTTTGGATATTGTCTGCCCGAAGAGCAATCCGTAGTGTTCTGTTTCGATGTATTGCATGTTATAGGTTGAAGGCATCCACGATGCAACCACAGATGGGTGATTTGCCCGTTGATCGAATTCGACCTTCGAGGCCGTTTGACGGCGTTGGAACCGATTTTGCCGGTCCCTTTTCGATCAAGGCTTCTCCCTTTCGTAATGCCCGTATTGTGAAGGGCTATTTGTGTGTATTTGTTTGTTTGGCCACCAAGGCTGTCCATTTGGAGGTGGTATCGGCTCTGACTACGGAGGCCTTCGTCGCCGCGTTGGATCGCTTTGTTTCGCGTCGAGGTCTACCTTCCCTTATTAGGTCTGATAATGGCACAAACTATAAAGGAACTGTAAATTATCTTAAGGATGTTTCCGTGTTTATTGATAAAAATTGTACTAGTTTAAGTCAAATTGCTGCCCAAAGGGGAATAACCTGGAAATTTAGTCCCCCAAGTTGCCCCCATTGGGGAGGGATTTTTGAAGCGGCTGTGAAATCCGCAAGGACCCACCTCCGCCGCATTATCGGAGAAACGGCTCTAACTTTTGAAGAGCTGGCCACAGTGTTTTGTAAAGTTGAGGCGGTCCTCAACTCTCGTCCTCTCTGTCCGCTATCTCCAGATCCAAATGACTTGGAAGCTCTCACCCCTGGTCATTTTTTGGTGGGAGGGCCGTTGAATGCCCTGCCCGAATACCCGTGGAAGGATGAACGCGTATATCGGTTGTCGCGTTTTCAAATGTTGCAGCAAATGAGCCAGGACTTTTGGCGTCGCTGGTCGCTTGAATATTTGCATTTGCTGCAGCAAAGAGTGAAGTGGACAGACAGGACTGAGCCTCCCAGGGAGGGTGATTTAGTATTGTTAAAAGAGGCAAATTTGCCCTCATTGCTTTGGCGACGAGCTCGCATATTACGTTTTGATTCTTGGCGGAGATGGCACTCCGCGTGTGGCTGAGGTGTTGGTCGACGGTTCGATTTTAAGGAGAGGTGTGACCTCTCTCGCCCGCCTTCCCGTAGAGTAAGCTAGCGGTCTGCTTCTCCAGACCGGGACGGGGGGATGTTTGTAATATATTGGGTAAAACTAAACGCAGGCGTTTCGCATTGCTGCCGCCAGAGGGCGTTCGGGGTTTTCACACTGCTAGCGTGGATGGCGTCGCGTGTGGTGTCCGCCATTGCATTGTCCAGGGCGATATCGGTTTGATTTTAATACGCGGAGCGGTCTCGCGTCTTTTGCTTGTTGTTTAGTTTGAGTGATAATTGTGAATTTCCTGTTTGTTAAATCACTATTGAATTTGTGTTTGTGAAAAACTCTGTTATTGTGACTTTTTCTTGTGAGAGGTGAAACGTGGCTGGCTGTTCACATCTGGCTGTTCCCGAGTGAAACTACGGGAAGAAATCTATTTAGTTGTTATGGGGAATTGAGATCTCAAGGGTTAGGTAGGGTAATTAGGAATTCCCCCTTCCCGAAGACACTCAAGTTTGGATCCGAAGAGAAAGAAGATTTAGTTTGGTAAGTGTTCAATTCTAGTTAATTTATAGGTTAGGTTATCATATAGGGCCCTGTAGCTCCCTTCATAAGCTACGGTGGTAGCAGACTGCGTATAGCTTAAGTTAGATTCTAGTCGGACAAGCGTGGTGTCGCGTGGAGATTTTTTCCCGGTACTTAATTTTACCGGTAGATTTTTCCCGGTAAAGTTCCGGTACAGAATTCTTCCCGCCGCTTCGTTTGTCCGGATTCGCTCTGCGCACATTTTCTGGCAGCAGAGCGTAGTTGCTTCTGCACAGGTGGTCCTGGTTGTTGTTTTGGGAGCTTACGATCTCTCGCTGCACAGCATCATCAGTAAGATGCTGAGCAGCGAGAATCGCTGGGATGCTTATCCTCCTTCTACGAAACAGTAATGTCGCAGAAGGAGGCCGCCGAAGAGAGCGTGAGGCGCGAGCCGAGCACCTCCCCGACGGCGAGGACGTAGAGGCAGGCGGCGGGCACAATACGCCCGTCACCTCGCCATGTGAGGGTGCCGTAAGGCAAAGCCGTGGGGCGTCGTGGTAGAGTGTTCGCGATCCCATGACGCCCCCACCAACGGCAGGTGCGGAAACGCTGCAGGGGGTTTTAGTGGGTAGTCTGGGCCGACTAGCGGCCTGGGAGCCACACTCAGTGCGTAAATGCATTTCCCCCTGCGAAATCAAAAAAGTAAAAAAAAGGTATACTATCTTTTCATCACAAAAGCTCTTTTTCTTTTCTCATCCATGATTTAAAATAATGATAGCTTACCTTTTCTAACCGCATGGAATGGACAACCGCATTTTGGGCCAAAGAAGCTGCCAATTGCTTCACGCTTTCAACTAAGCTTCCTCTCCCCCCTGGACCTCTGTTAAGAGTAAACGTGCCATAAATATTTACTGTTTTTGTCATAAATTAAAATAAATATCACACAAGTTAAATTCGGACGAAAAAATAGGAGTGCATAAGTTACGAAGATCCAGAATTGCAATCAGAGAGACCTGCGCAGACGCACGCGCGAACAACGGAGCGAAACAAGGACCGCAACACGAATTCTACTCCGGAGTGGTGAGATAGCAGCATTCTATACTTTCGTCACTCAGTACGACGGCTCAACGTAGACTGGACGGTCAACATTTTTGTATGAAATCGTCGTTAGCCACCAGTTTATGAAGACCCCTGTTCCCCCGTGCGACGCGACAGCTCAACTTGTGTTGGACGGTTTGCACTTTTGTATGAAGTCGTCGATAGCCACCAGTTTATGAAGACACCTGCTCGCTGCTCGACACATACTTCACGTAAAACTCTCAGTGATTTATGCGCGCCTAGTACTGCAGTCCCGCACTCATCGTACCTTGGCGCTTAAGCTTCTCTTGTTCCGTGAATCATCACAGAGCTATGCCCCGCTCGCCGCTTAATAAAGAAAGCCCAATCTACGGATCTGCCCCGGACGTAAGTCAACAATTCGTTAGCCCCGACAGAGACGGAATCACTTTCCGCTCAAGTAAAAGGCGACGCGGGTGTGATTGCGAATCAACCCGCGAATCTAAATTGGATACTTTTATAAACTCTCTAACTGAATGGAAACAAACGACCGATGAAAAACTTTCGGATATAAAATCATATATGAACGATATTCAGCGACAAAATAAAGTATTGATTGCTTCGAATGTGGAGATTGAGAGGTCGATCAGTGACCTATCTAACAAGTACGAAGACCTGTGCACTCAACTCTCCACTTTTCAGGTAAACTCTGTAGAATGCCTAGAACGCGTAACAAGAGTGGAGTTGGCCACTGAGGAAATTGACCGCGCTTCCCGCTCTGCATGCCTTGAGCTTCGCAACATCCCCACTCACCAACTACATCTCAGACAGAGCTGCTAAAAATAGCAAAAACCACGCTGAAAGAGCTGTCTGTCGATCTACAGACCCCGGAAGTCTTCGACATCCATCATCTTCCCACAAAGTCTGAAAATAAGACAATTCTCATCTCTCTAAACTCTGTCCTCACGAAGAATAAAATACTGTCGGCTTACAGGGAGTACAATAAAACCCATTCCAAGGACAGACTAAACTCTGGCATCTTTGGAGGAGGAGTACCCAAGCAGCCCATCTATATTGCAGAACATCTGACACCTAAGGCTCGCCGCCTTCATTTTTTGGCCAGAGAGATAGCAAGAGAAAACCAATACAGTTTCTGCTGGACTTCAGGCGGAAGGGTCTTGCTAAGGAAGGACGTCAACGCCAAACCCATCGTCATAAGCACTGAAGAGCAGCTCGTGGCCCTAAAAAAAGCGCCACCAACTCAGCTCTAGTCATATGTTGATTATTTTTGGTTTCTATTATTTTTATTTTTAGTTTAATTTTACGAAATCATAGATGTTATTTTGTTATATTTACTGGCTGTCGTGTTTGTGGCTTTAGTATATTGTTATCAAACTCATACGCCATTTTACAAGCATCAATTAATACAACTATCTCCCCACACATCCCAAATTATCTCAACTTATAAGATGCAATCTACTATTGTTTGCTATAACAAAAAACATAATTAAATACTAGATTGAAAATTGCGTAGATTGAAATTACCTAACTCGCTAGACTGACATCCCATAATACAAGGATACTTAATTTTGGGGTTGGTCTGGCAGTAATAGGTTTTTTGTTTATGTATATATACATTTCAACTATTTAATTAGACAACTTAAGCCCCCATATAACAATCCGAAATAATGATCCCAAAAAGCAACTTAATAAATGATATTGACAGTGTATTAATCTCTTCCTCTTCTTCAATTGATCCTTGCAATGTTCGCTCGCAGCTTCCAAATCATAATAAAAACCCGCTCAAAATATTAACGCAAAACATTCGAAGCCCATCTAAAAACTTTTCCAGTTTTTCAGTCCTTTTGAGTACCTTAGACATCGAACTCGACATTATCATTTTAACAGAATCTTACTTGCAAACAAATTCAAATTGTATAGTCCCCAATTTGCATGGCTATGGAAGTCACGTTACTTCTAACCCGGCAAATAAAAACGATGGAGTGATTGTATTCTATAACAACTCTCTCATGGGTGTTTCTATCTCTGAACCGGAACTAACTGAAGCGAGCTGTTTATTAATTAAAATAGGTACCGAAACTGCAATCCTAGGAATATATCGCCCATGTGCCTTTAAGAACCCCAACAAATTCACCCAGTCACTTAATAATCTTCTATATTCTTTACGCAATTTCAGAAATATTATAGTAATGGGTGATATAAACATAGATATTTCTCCCTCAGTACTAGACGAGGAAAATGACGACTATCTCAACATACTAGCACTGCATGGTCTCCTTCCAACGCACACCCTACCCACCCGTGACTCAAGCTGCCTTGATCATGCTTTTCTAAAATCACCTTATAGCGCACACACTTTCGTTATTAACTCCACCATCACAGACCATAAGTCAGTCCTTTTATCCCTGGATACCAAAAAACTCCTACTGCCAAATACGCCAACCACACGCGTGAATTACAACAAAGTCACACTCTCTCTTCAAAATACAGATTTTTCCCCCATTCTTTTATCTTCAGACCCTGAATACACTGCAAATTTTCTTATAACAACACTGCAAACTATAATAAACCAAAATTCTACCGTAAATACTACTTCCCGACATCGCAGACTATTAAAACCGTGGATGACCCCAGGCCTTCTTAGAAGTATTCGAAACAGAAACAACCTCTATAAAAGATTCAGAAAATGTCCTGAAAATGACACTTTCCGCGTAACATATATAAGATACCGTTCCTTTTGTAATACCGTTTTAAAAACCGTTAAAAGAAATTATGAGAGACAACTAATTAAAAAGGCTGGTAATAACTCTAAATCTCTATGGAGCGCAATCAAAGATGTGACAAACATGCCCAAACCTTCTACTTCGGCAAACAACCTCCTATCTTGCAAATCCACCCCTGAAGAATCGTTAGACCACGTCAACACTTTTTTCGTAAATCTTGGCAAACATCTCGCCGAGAAGAGCAGGCTACTAAATCCGCCTCCCTCATCCTCACGTAATTCCCAGACTCCTAATTATACCCGAAAAACCTCACCCTCCCACTCGTTCGCTCTCCTTCCGACCACAAATGACGAAATTGGAAAAATTATTAACTCCTTGAGAGAAGACTGTGCAGCTGGGTGGGACAACATATCCACAGCCCTCATCAAACGTAATCAAAAAACTCTAATCCCGATTATCACACATATCTGCAACATTTCCATGGCCTCAGGTATATTTCCTTCAGCCTTCAAAAAGGCCCTAGTCCACCCTATTTACAAAAGTGGTGAACGGAATGTTCCAAATAACTATCGGCCAATCTCGATCTTGCCTGTGCTATCAAAAATACTGGAGCGACTTATAAACTCGCGATTACTGTCCTTTCTTGATAAGTGCTCTATTCTTTCTTCTGCCCAGCACGGTTTCCGCGCCGGTAAATCAACAAACGGGGCTGTTCATGAACTCACCAACTACATTGTTCAAAATCTGGACATAGGATACAAGTGTTTGTCAATCTTCTTGGATCTCGCGAAAGCGTTTGACACCGTTTCAATCCCTATCCTCCTAAACAAGCTCGAATCTATTGGCGTAAGAGGTACACAGCTGAGCCTCTTTGAGAGCTACTTCACAGACCGTACACAAAGCGTTACTATAAACAAAATATCAAGTTCTGACCTGCCAATCCATTACGGAGTACCCCAGGGCAGCATTCTCGGTCCCACACTCTTTCTAGTCTACATCAATGACATTTTCTCACT
The DNA here is from genome assembly GCA_018467065.1 of Ephestia elutella. Taxonomy (NCBI): domain Eukaryota; kingdom Metazoa; phylum Arthropoda; class Insecta; order Lepidoptera; family Pyralidae; genus Ephestia; species Ephestia elutella. The sequence goes on from CM031579.1 coordinate 5,485,391, forward strand.
GGACATACCTGAATGTAAGATAATCTCCTATGCTGACGACACTGCTCTGCTTTTCGCAGCAAAAACTTGGAAAGAGACATATCAGCTTGCTCAATTTGGTATGAATACGGTGTCAGACTGGCTCCAGCGAAATCTCCTTACTCTAAATGTAGACAAAACAAAAATACTTAACTTCTCTATTTATAACATTCAGTCGCAAGTGAATATTTTATCTCAACTCTCTATCACGGCACACTCCCATCCCATCAATCACGCCGATACCACCTGTACCTGCCCACATATCTCACCATCAGACACAGTAAAATATTTAGGAATTGTCATTGACAAAAATTTGAACTTCAAAGCCCAAATAAACACCACCGCCAGCAGAATTCGAAAGTTGATGTACATTTTTAAGAAGTTAAGACATGTAGCGGACCCAAACATTGTTAAAATGGTTTACTTTGCCCTCGGCCAGTCTCTGTTAACGTATTGTATCTCTTCTTGGGGAGGTGCATGTAAAACTGCCTTATTAAAGCTCGAACGAGCTCAAAGAGCTCTTCTTAAAGTGTGCACTTTTAAACCGTTTCAATCCCCTACCCAAGAACTGTATCAATACTGTGAAGTCCTTTCTGTACGTCAACTTTACATCTTGAACGTTATCCTTCAACAACACATCATTACTCCGTACAACCCTAACTCAACCAGACGTAACCACCTAATTGTTGTTTCATCCCTATTTAGTACCAATTTTTCCCACCATTTTTTCTGCTTTACCGGTCCATATCTATATAATAAACTCCATTCACTACTTCGAATCCTGCCCCTCACATCTTACTCTTGTAAACAAGTTGTCTCAAGATATTTGCAATCCCTTAATTATAGTGATACCGAAAATTTACTAACGCCCCCAGAATGACAAAAAAAATAAAAAAATAAACAATCTGCTACGTATTTTAAAATTTGTTACCCTAAATTTAAGCTACTTTTAAGTTACTTTTAGATTTATTGTATGTAACACAACCAGGTGTGAGAGCCCTGGAGCACTGTAATACAGGCTTGCCTAATACAGGCTCCAGTCTCCTTACAGTTTTGGTAAATGTACAGTATACATTCTGTAGTTACTAACTTTCTTCACCATGTACTGTTTTGGAGAATAAATACATTTTTTACTTTACTTACTTTACTACTTTAGCTAAAAGCTGTGATGTGCCTTCTCAAATCTTAATAAAATTTGTCTTGACTTCTCTAGTGCACTATTATTTTTAGTTTGAGACACCACTTCCTCCTTCAACCTCCTCGTAGGTCGTCTTAAATATCTCGGTCTAAAATATGAAATTATGAAATAAGTATTAAATGATCCGTAAATCTACAAAGTAAAAACTCACACAATCTCATGTTATCTTTGTAGTTGCCGGCAAACCAATTAAACGCCAACTTACTAGTACAATAGTTATATACTTATACTTACTATATCAAGTAAAATAGCTCCGAACAAAAACCCCGAGCGAAATACAAATATTCAATTCTTGTACGCTAAACCTATAACCTCAACTCAACCAACCATCAATCAACAATACATTTTTCTTCATGGGAAGGTTATGCAAAGAGACTAAATCCATACATCCACATTTTTGTGTTAAATATTTTCGTTTTAATACCATTTTTACTATGCTTAGACCAAAATAAAGTGTTTTGTTTGTGTATAAACTTAGATCCTAGGTCATTAAGCGTGATATAGCCCTGTAATAACAACTTTATTCGTGTAAATAATCGATTACTCAACGAATAATCGACAAGAAAATTGTCAAAACTTGCGTACGGCAACACCTCGGCAACATACGCTGGTTTCACGCGTAGGTGAAGTAGACGTGCAGTGTACGCGACGTTGACGTGTAGTTTTATTTTACGGCGATACCGACGTTTGGCTGAGCGTCGCGTATGCGTGAACTGCACGTACACTTGACTAATGCGTCATAGAATTACGGCGATCGACCCGCAGTAGTTTTTGCGTGATGCGCATACAAACATACAGACAGAAAGACATACAGACAAAAATTATACATAAAAATGGTTTTGACTTCTATTGACCCTATGAAAAGCCGTCATAGTTTTTTTTCTTAAATATCTTCTATGTTCAATTGTTCAGACCAGTTACAGTTTTATTATATGTATTGATTTTTAAATTTTCAGGAAGCCTACCCTGTGAAACTGAAAGAGGTGCATATTGTCAACACGTCACCTATCGTGGAGCGATTCATCAATTTTGTTAAGCCCTTCCTTAAGGAAAAAATTAGGAATAGGGTATGTAGTTTTACCTATATTGACCCTTAAAACGGTTCAGATAAAAGGAAATTAATACTTGTTTATTTCATAGCAAACAAAATTAAATGTTTGGACTAACATAGTGACCCACTTTTAAATGTGCAGTCAATTTTTAAATATGCAGTCAAAACAATATTTTAAAAAGTTGTAACAAAAGTCAGAGAACGAATGTGTAAGTTGTTGATAATTTATTAATATGAATATTTTGTGAATGTTTACAGATCTTCATTCACAAAGAACTAAAAGATTTATACAAGTATGTCCCACAAGACATGTTGCCTGTAGAATATGGAGGTACTTGCAGCTCTATGGATGAACTTCATGGTGAGAATTTTAATTTCTTTCTTGTTTGATTAAGAAAAATAAACCCTGAATAAAATCATACTCTTATGTTTACCAGAAATTAAATTCTGATCCAATTCCATTAGACGATACGCGGTGACTTTTGTACACCAGCCAAATTTTTACAATATATACTCGTTTAACCTATACGGGATACAACAACTTAAAGAATATGCAATTTTGACATTCCAAAGGAGTATCACAAATTATAGTAATCCATCCAAACCTGCGATTTGGCTAGTTGTTCAAAAAGTCACCCCGTATGCAAGGCACAGTTGTCCTTATTAGACCAAGCCTCAATAATAACGAGTTTTATTTTTACATTCTAGAACAATGGAAAGCCAAATTATTGGAATACCGTGACTGGTTCATCAGCCAGGAGCCTCTCAAAGCAAATGAGGCGCTTAGACCAGGGAAACCAACCAACTACGACGAACTCTTCGGTATAGACGGCTCATTCAGACAGTTGGCCATCGACTGATCGTATTGTGTATCTGTGATATTTAAGATAATAAGGCATTATCCATAGTTATAATTAAAAGAAAATGACAGAGGATCATAAAGTTCCGTGAGTTAATGGGCGATTTTCCGAGACCTAAATTAAAAAAAAAAAATTAGTTCCAGATGACTTCATGACTTCATAGATGCGCTTAGTAAAAGTCAAAACAGAAAGCAACAATGCACGAGATTGGCATTTCGTTGAAATAAAACAAAATCTAAAAAATATTAATATTGTGACTTGTGGAACTGTCAAACTGTGAGGTGATTTGTTTTTCTGCCTCTTCTGGTTGACAAGGAAAAGCGCACAATATAGGTACAGCCTTTATTAAGGCTCGCATTTTAAGAAACGCCATCTATTGAGATTTGTTTATATCGATTTTTTTTCTTAATTTGAGCTGTCACAAAATCGCCCATTCGGAGAAAACAATGCTGCACAGCTGTAAACTTTTTCTCGACTTGACGGGATTACTGCCGTGCCCATCCTTACAAAATGATTTGTCCGTCTATATTACTCAAAAGGCATTTTTCAACTGATCTAAGAATTTTTGCGATCTAATATTGATTTAGTTCCTCGTCCTAAAATTGAGTAATATTGATTTTAAAAAGTATCGACGATTTGTCAGCCGTAAATAGTATTTATTTGATAAATATTATTAAAATTAATAGTTATTATTACAGTATTAGAAATATGCTTTGTATTTCGTGAATAAATCAACAATACGGCCGCTTGTAAGTCGCATTTTTACTAGGTTTTGTTTTTTAGTTAGAATAATTTGTATTCCTTTTAGTTTATATCGATTGTATTTAGCATTTTAATCGAATAGATATAAGATTGGACAATTAGGATAGTGTACAACTAATATTTTTCTTTCCAAAATGTCCCAGTTCATCCTAGGTTTTGGTTTTTCAGTGGTCAGTAAGAGTGAATAGATACCTATGTAAAAGAATAATCATTCTTGGTGCTCAATAAATAAAGAGGTGATCTTTGTATACAACTTACACGTAATAAAATATGTTCATATAAAATTATTGTTTTTTTGTGTTACCTTTTTTTTTTTTTTCGTGTGGAAAGACCCTCGTCTCGTCCATCCAGCCACGGGAAGCCGGTGTCAACCCCTAACGCATTTGTGCCAGGACCGTGTGCTTCTCTCGCTCCACAGCCCCGCGGCGGCCGCTACCACGGCGGCCCCAACACGGCTCGCTCTCGAACCACCTCTCCAGCGAGAGGGTCGGAGCGGCCAGCGGGATAGCTGCCAAATTTCCCGCTAGGGTAAAGGCGCACTTGACACTGATGCGCCTTTCCACCCGAGGGCCGTTAAGCCGGGCGACGGAATCCCGTTTCCGCCACCCAACCAGCCCTCAATTTTTGAGGACCTGACAAGGTCAGGCCCTACCTCATCTCAGCCACAGGGGATAGGTTGTCCCTATCCACTGCGGCCAAAACAGGCCCACCACACGTCGGCCGCAGAGGACAGGGAGAGCGGCGCAATACCGACACGCCTCTTCCCCTGCGGCCCCACCGACACCGTGCCCAGCGCCACGGCCACGCTCGGTCGCGGAGGATAGGGAGAACGGCGTACCGCAATACCGGCACTCCTCTTCCCCCGCGACCCCTACCACGGCTGTGAGGGTCGAGTGTGTGCCCCCTACTCTCACAGCCAGGCCACTGACAGCGGCCTCCTCCCGGCCCGGGGTCGTCACTCCCGGGCCATGGGTTCCTATTAGCATCCCAGCGGTCCCGCTTCCCGCTGGTACTGAGCCCCCCCCATCGCTACAAGATTGGAACCCGTTCGGGGGGGTTTCTTGTGTTACCTACCTAAGGACCACTATCAAGATGTCTTATAACCAACCATATTTGAATCTGATTTACGTTCGGAAATGTTTATATCATAGACGTAGAAATGAAATTAATTATTTAATAGATATTCAAACAAACTTGATTGTCAAATGAAGCCTAAAATCGTTCATAATAGCACAGAATTAATATAAGTACTGATAAAAGTGTGCTCCAAATTCAATTTTTTTAAAAGATTGTTCACAAATTCTATGGAACCAAAACACACTAAAAATGTCAACTTGACATAAATGAGCCTCACAGAAGATAATACCTGTCCTTCACCAACATAGGCAAAAACCATGTCTGACATCCAGTTTCCTCAGTTGTCTGTGTCTCTAAGGGATTATTTTTTTCTAACTCTATGGTTTATATGCTTCAAATAACACATTCTAATCATGTAAGTATATGCTGGTCATCAAATATGACCAACGTCGTCAGTGGCTAGTTTAGAAATTTTCACGCCGTGAAAGCTAGAGCAGTACATTGGTGCCAAAAATAAATGAAAACACATGAATAAGTATCATAGTTTTATTTACTTAAACATAGATTAATGCATCGAACAAAATTTGATGAAGGTTCAATCAATCTATGGTACAAAAGTATGCGATGCGAGTATGTCAATACAATTAGAGACTTGCACAGGTAGGTGAACGAAAATTAAAATTTCCTCATGAAATTGAAACTAGTCGGCAAAATTGCCTCTTTATTCTATCTAAACTCAAGTTACCGACTGAAATATTAGTCTGTCAGTCAAATTAGAGAAAATTTACCTTCGTTTTTAACTAACACGCACTCGTAACAAACCAACTGTTACATTGGTTACCCCGGCGTGATTTACATTCCCCTACAAAGTCAACAAGCCCCTTAGAGGCAGACATAGATACCTAAATTACGTTAAAACTTAGTCTTTGTTGAAGGGATAATGAGGATGGTCTTTAAAGTTGCTGATCTCCAAGATACGACGGTTTTGGTTGAACTTGCTGATAGTGGCGATCTCTTCAGGCGTCAGTTTGAAGTCAAACACATCGATGTTCTGCTGCAGGCGGCTCTTGTTGGTTGATTTGGGGATAGGGATTGTTCCTCTGTCGATCTGTGGAGCAATGAACACCTTTAGTAGACTATCTTTTTGCAAAAATGTGAATGCCTTGGCAACCAGTTTTACTAATTAAACTCAAACGCACCTTCAATGTGGAGCAATGAACACCTTTAGTAGACTATCTTTTTGCAAAAATGTGAATGCCTTGGCAACCAGTTTTACTAATTAAACTCAAACGCACCTTCAAATACCATTTAAAGTGAAATTTCAACCTCCTAAATATTTATTTTTAACTTATTTTTTGACATTGAAGCAGCGGGTGCAGATCAGCCATCCATACATCCATCATCGGGCCATCGTGTTTTTTTTAAATCTGACTTATCTTGTTTCCGATCATCATCATCATCGAGTCGAAATGGCAAAAATTAGATTTTTTTTTACCAGTATTTGGCCACTTTCCGATGAAGGAAAATATAATGATCATCATGAAAGTAGTTAAATGTTCCTCAGAATTTTTGCAAAAACTTTTAAATTAAAAATTAATTCTATTGTTCCTTACCAAATATCTGAGAACAACTTGGCTGGTGCTCTTGCCGTATTTCTTGCCAATAGCTTCGAGGGTGGGGTCGTCAATCCTTGGAGGGGGCGCGTCCTTGACGTCTCTGGCGACGAGGAACCCGAACGGACTGTACGCCATCACTGTGATGCCTTTGTCTTGGCAGTAGCCAATCAGACGCTCCTGAGTCAGCGCGGGGTGGACCTGGAGAATAGATCAGGTAAAGGTACATAAACATAGAAAAATAATCGTCATCGGTTTTTTTTTACCTCTACTATTTCTAAGACGATAATTGACGTATAAATTATTGGTGTCATAGGAGAAAGTGCTCCTAATATTTAGCTGGGGGAGAATATTTTTCGCAATCTGTTTATAAATATTTTTTTACATTAATAAAATAAAAAAGCCCCTTTATTCCGGAATGGTCAATTATTTTTAGGAAAAATAATTGGCAATATTATTTTTTACTTAGTACAATAAAATTTTATGGAATAAGTAGGGGTAGGCCTTAGCCCAACAGTGGGAAACAATACCTATAGGCTTAAAAAAAATCTCGAACCAATAAGATTCAAGAAGGCACAAAATATTATGCAGAACAAAAGTATTGTCTTCTGCAGCTATATAATAAGAGATTTGAGAGTGAAGATTGCCATTATGATCGCCAACCTCCGGTAGGGTAGGAGATGGCACTCTAAGAAGAAGAAGTCACAAAATACCTCAATTTCGTTGACGGCGGGCACGATTTCGGTGTTGTCAATGATTCTCTGGATCTGTTCGCTGTTGAAGTTGGAGACGCCGATGGACCTCGCCAGGCCCTGCTTCTTGGCCTCCTGCATGCCCCGCCAGGTGTCCAGGTAGTCTATGTAGTCGAACGAACCGTCGGCCTACAAGATTTAATGATTGAAAGATGATTGAATGATTTATTTATTATGGCGCTATAATTCAAGTTGGAGCGAAAAACACATTGTTTGTATGTATGTATGTATGTATGTATGTTTGTTCCGCGATAACTCTCCAAACCGTTGTTCCGGTGCGATGAAGTTGGAATATATGTAGGGATGGTTAATAGAATTTTCAAGTTCGTTGGGCATCAAAATCCGGTCCATTATAAAAATAAATATTGTATTTGACGAGCGAAGTGAGTTTGTTTGTTACCTCTTCACGCTAGAATTTTCAAGTTCGACTACTGAAGTCGCGGAATCTTTCTTTCCTTGAAATTTCGCATACAGTATAGTTAGAAGTACTGAGAAACATAAGAAGTACTGATAGGACACAGAAAGAGGTACCTTTCATCCCGGGAGAAAGCACTGTTCCCGTGGGAAAATTCACGCGGGCTGAAGCCGCGGGCAAAAGATACTATTATCGTGAAGGTTATTATCGTAAAAAATCTGCGCTTTCTGCGATTCACAATAAGAGATATAGAGAAGCCAATGCCGAAATACTACATTTGCCAAAAAAAGTGACGTGTGTTTCATTCCACAAAATACTTGCCCTTCTGTGAGCCGGGGGTGTGGATGAGGTACAGGTCAACGTAGTCCAGACCCAGTCTCTTGAGGGACTCCTCCAGAGCTGGCACCACTTGGTCGAATGCGTGCTTGTCGTTCCACAGCTGAAATTATAAAAAAAAAAACATTTTTTTAGACTTCAAGGATATAGTTTACCTACCTATCTTTAAACAACAAAAACCAGAAACTATAATACTATAACGCTCTCACATAGGTATCGTTTTTATTGTAAATTCGTAAACTTAATATTTAATTGTTGATAGTAGGTATGAAAAATAAAATAAACATAATGGTAATAGTGATTCCGTGATCAAAAGCTTTTAACATATGAGCGTTCAAAAATACTACAACACAAACAAAACAAATTGCCTAAAAGAAAAAAAAAGAAAATAACACTGTTATCCTCAATGCGGGATTTTCAGAGACCCAAATTAAAAAAAATAGTTCCAGATGAATTCATAGGTGGCGCATGTAGTACAAAGGCGACCATTCTAAAAGCACAAAATTCAAAAAATTGGCATTTAAAAAAAATTAAACCTAATAAAAAACATCCGAAAAGTATCATTATTGATAATTTGTTTTAATTGCAACTGTCAAACTGTTATGTGATTTTTTTGATCGAATTGTGGCTGACTATATAAAGCGCACAATATAGGTACAGTACAGCCATTATTACGACCCGGCTATTTATATATAACGCCACCTGTTGAGACAAGTCTTCTCTCATTGACAGAAAATCGCTCATTGATGACGTCAAAACAAATTATCTATCGTGAATTGTGCACTTTTTCTTGTCAAAAAATCACCTTACAGTTTGACAGTAGCATAAATCACAATATTGATACTTTTTAAATGTTTTTTTTTATTAGGTTTAATTTGAAAAAATGCCAATACCGTGCATTTTGCTTTTTCTATGGATTCGCCTTTTACTAAGCGCCATCTATGAAGGCATCTGAAACAATTTTTTTTTTAATCTGAGTCTCGGAAAATCCCTCCTCTTACTGTAGGTAACAAAAAAATGCCACATCTAAATGTGGCATTTTTAAGAGATATCGATAAGGGACAGGGTGTAAAGTGACCTTGGTGGTGATGAAATTAAGTCTTAAACGCATTCTGCTTGACGAGCCCTTTCTTGATGACGTCAGAACCCTAAAGTAAAACCGATTTCCTCTTCGTTCTTGTACAAGGCTGCTGTGTCAATGTTGATTCTGTATCCGGACTTCCACTGCGTCGTCTTATGGTCTGACGCATATTGGCTCGGTCAGAATCCTTAAATAAAAAAAAATGGTAATACTTTTATTTATTTATTATTTATTTATTTAATAGCCGTCAATGTCCCAGTATTGGGCAAAGGCCACTCTCTCCTTCTTCCAAGACTCTCTATATTAGATCTAACGTATATAAAGCTGCTGAAAATATAATCATTTGAATCTGCGTATAAAAGAAAGAAGAAAAATCTTGAGTAGGATATTTAAATATTTAAAAAGTGAAGCAAGCAAAAGAACTAATAAATCTTGGATTTTTTTTTAACTAATCTATCTGGACCATAGACTGTAATAATAAGTCTAATTACAAAAATAATTTACAAACAAACCTCCAGAATTATTAATGTCAATCCACGGGAAAAGGCATATACTTGCTATACCTAGTAAGTCTATTGGAAAAGGTACCTATGATTGTTACAAGCTAAGTACACTTTTACGATTTGTATTTCTGAACGACTACAGCGCCAATGACCATACTTTCCCGTCATAGAGCAACACGGACTTCCGTGCCGCGCGCGAAAGTCCTAGTTGCTTGAAGTTTCCCGTGGATTGACTTTCCATTAACTTCGAAATAAGGCAAATAGAAAAATTACGTACATTTCCGGAATACGTGCCCAGGGCTAGAGTAGGAATCATATAGCCATCGTTGAGGCCTGCCTTTGGGGCTTCTACTGCCACTGCCACCTGAAAGTAATGAAAGAAATATCTGTTATCCACTTTTAATAATATAGTCACTTAAATACAAATAAAGTTACGAGTAAATATTCCTATCAATCTATCGCTGGTTGACTGGAAGAGATCCCTTCATGGGATAAGTCCGCCATTGTATATTTACCTTCCTATTTATGTTACTATGAATTATATGAATTATGTGTCCTTAGTACAATAAAGATAATACAAACAAACAAAGAAACAAAAAGTTAAAAAAACCTTTTGCCATATATGTGGTAAAACATGTGTACTTTTTTATGTGTAAGACCTTCTTTGACTATGTTTTATGCAAGTAAAAATTATTTATTTAATTATTTTCAAAGAATGTCCTTTTTTCTGTGTATAGATTTTTTTAGATCCTAAACTAAACCTAAACTGTTACACGTGATTGATGAGAATGAAAAAAAATATATATAAGTATCTAAGTATCTATACACATGTATTTCTTATACTACGCCGTATAAGAGATCTTAAAACAGACAGACCACGTTCATTTTATATTAACATAATAGGATCGTGACCAATTATAGTTAATCGCATCAGTATCAATTATCGGTTCTGTCGGCCACGATTTTGTAAAAACAAAATAAACCATACTTATTTTTTAAAAGGTCAGTCATTTGAAATGGAAACAACATCTTTTCCTTTTTTTTACAAATGCGATCAAAATGCTATCGGCCACGAATTAGTAAAAACCACAGAACATATAAAACTTATATGTTCTGTGGTAAAAACGGTCCTCAAAAAATTGTTCGGAATAAGTAATTAAAAATAATACATTTTCATCAATCTTTCCTTTTATTTATGCATCAAATATCATTAAGATATAGATTTTTAATAAATGAGAGATTCTATAATGAAATATGCTAAAAGTAAAATGTAATACGAAGGATATTTATAAATTAATTAGCATATTTTTCACATAATCTGTTTAAATTATTTAAAAAAAACTCAGAGCTTTGGAAAAAAGTTTATATGGTATTATTCCTACGAGATAACTGGTTTAGTTCTTGTTTAACAACAAAGGGTTATTGACCGATCAATGACTGAGCAAAAAACGGCATGACTCCACTGTTTGGCGACGCGTTGCGACTTTGCGAGTGACTGGGTTCCGCTCCCGGAGATAATTTCGAGATAAAACGGACCCTATGTTCTATTCCAAACTTTACTCTACTTGTATACCTACCTAATTTCATAAAAATCGGTCCAGCAGTACCACTGGAGTTATTGAATGTTGCAATGTGTGGTCTGTGCCATAGATTTGTATAACTTTTTATTTGTTATACTAGAACAGTGATGATGAAAAATATGTATTACCATAAAAAAAAATTCATGAATATGGAGATAAATAGAAGATAAAATTAACGCACTAAACTAATGAATATTAAATAGAATATTGGTATTGAAATAATAATGGCGGTTTATTAGTTCATTGCCTGCTTTATTTACCAAAAACAAATATAAATCTAAAAATAAAAATGTTAAATAATCTTTGGCGATAACTGGTTTTCTATATTAACAAAAGAAAGGTGATTGACCGACTAATCAAATAAAGGTGCGACTCCACTATGAAGTTGGCGATAGTAATCACTATGCAGCTATACCGAGTAAGCATTATATAATCTGTGAGTTCTGTGACCGTACCTGATTGAACAAGCTTTGTTCAGTGTTATATTTTCCTGAAGATGAAAATCAGCTAGATATTTAATTCGCAAAATTCCTAATTCATAACAATTTTTAGCGGAGTTTTGAGAGCCGCTTTTGAGCAAAACATACATTTATATTTTTTTAAATCTTTCCGATCTGATTCGTCTACAACAGAACATACTACGCCTGCTTAGCTTTCTCACTCTCAATAGTGATTTTTTTTTCCAAATGAACTCGGCGCGTAGGAATATTGGGACATTAATTGCTATTCCCGGTTTTCTACCCGTATGCCAAATTTAATTCAAATCCGTAAAGATTTAACGTGATTGAATAGATAAGATGCTAACCTAATATCGTAACCCTCAATTTAAGTAGTCCTCCTTAGATGTATAAGTACTCATACCTACTCATATTTAGATTATTATATCCCCCCTATTTAATATGGTAAACGCATCTATTATGTACGCTTCACGCTTGTTTCAGGGGTAGACAGAGAATATGAATTTCTACTTGCAATTAAAAAAAATAATATGATAATTAGCTGCTAATTAACTTCACTATTACTTGACTTAGTTATATTTTAATTTATGCAAAAAATTACACAGGTGTTAATACCTCCTTGGTTATAATGTTTCCTCATTTTATTGATTGTGGAAAAACACGCAGAATGTACAGTCAGCTGTAAAGAAACCTAACCCCTCTATCTCAGAGGATTCTCTTTAGCTGACTGTACGTACTACAACAAAACAATAACACTTTATTGGCACACAAGTAATCACATGGTACATATACATAAGTAACTTAAAACTAAAAAAATAAGGCCGCCAATATAAATACACCGGCCGTAATATACTACATGTATTTGCTTGGTAAAAAATGTAGAGAAAAAATAAGAGCGTGAGTTTGCAAATGCCAGGTTTTAAATCATATTAAATCCAATTACTATTTATTAATTCATTTATTTAACTTTATTACAAAAATTAAAAGGCGGACTTAAAGCCTGGGGCTTTTTCTACCAGTCAACCAACAACGATCGACGACCGATCTATCGTTATGGTCGGTAACTATTGTTACCTATAAAATATACATACATACGTAACATACGTGGATATGGTAAGCGTAAGTATCTCTAAGAATGCAACTTCGTAACGAAATATGTTAAAGTAATATTTATCGTTACATTTGACATTAGTTTATATATATACTCAGCTGTTTGTTTCATCAAATTTATTAATGAACAATATAAAGAAATTCGTTATTTGGCACGGCCTATAAAAAAGTCTAAACAATACTTATGCCTGTAATAAGGGATTATAAATTTGTTGCTGTGTATTAATGTTTAATTTGTAATTATTTACCTTGCAATACCTTATGAAAATGTGGTAAAATAATTGAATAGGGTTTTTACCCTATTCAATTATTTTACCCGTACAAAGAAGGATTCAGAATATACTTGCGGGAACTACTAACGAACTTATCGTTACGTGTTAAAGAAAATGTAACTGAAGTACCTAGGTATCATACTTCATACTAATATTATAAGAGAAAGTATTTGTAAATCTGTGAGTTTGTTTGTAGGGGATTATCTCCGGAACTACTGAACCGATATTGAAAATTCTTTCATTAATAGTAAGCTACATTATAACTCAGTGACATAGGCTACAATTTATGTAGGTATGTACTTCCCGAGCGAAGCCGGGACGGAGCGCTAGTATTTTATACAGTGAAACTTAAAAATACACAAAAAATACTTTTAGCACTTATTATAAAACTAAAAGTTTTATTTCTCTTCTACCATTATAGAAATGAAAAAATATCAATACAATGAAGAAATACTCACATGAATAGCTGCCAAAAGGCACACGGTCAAGGTCGCTAGCGCCATCTTCTCAGAACCAGCGCAAGATTCACACTGATCTGTCAGCACAGGAGCTTATTATATAAGGAGCTTCCAACTTGAAAAGCTGAGAGCTTGAACTTGATTTTATATACCTATTCAAACAACACTGTGTGTTTATCCATAAATCTACTATAATAGCTAGGTAACTAAATAAATTAACCCGCTGAGAATCCATTAGGGCACCGATCTGAATTGCACCAATATTAATAGCACCTTATTTTGCAAATAATTCAGACCAATATCTTTTATTTTATATGGAATCTTTGTGGCGTCGACCGGTTAAAATTTCCGAAAAAATCATCTTTTCTCTGAATTTGGGCCTACAATGTACACAATTTTATCAAGATCGATAGAGTAGTTTCGGAGTATATCTAGTATATATAGTAACTTACGTAAGCCCTTTTTTGTAAAGCACCTTTATACAAGTTGAATTTTTTTTTGGATCCGATTTCCACCGGGACCTTGAGGTTTGGGTGGGTGTTCAGGGCAATCGATGCCTTGAATACCTACATGCCTTGAAAAACAATGCGTTCTTAGTCACTTGCACCCATTTCATACTATTAATTTCTGTTTATCCTGTAGGTTGCCAGGATCAGAATGCAGCTTGTCCGCCTTATATACCTGGGGGCCGATTCCACTAATTACAAACGTAAATGTCGTGTTTCAATTGTGTCTCAAGATCCAAGGAAATTGAAATAAAGTGACAAGATCTTTGTAATACTTCTATGTTTTATTACGATTTCTTTGGCCTTTGAGACACAACTGAGGCACAACATCTACGTTTGTAATTTGTAGAATCAAGGGCCTGATTGTTTTAGTTAATAAAATATTAAATAAATACCTAGGGTGCTATTGAAATGGGTGCTACACAAATCAGCGTTTTGAATGGAAAAAGACTTAATTAAATGACGTAATTCTTTATGAAACAGACTAGATGATACCGTTAGAATTAATCTCGCTGTTTTTGCGTTGAAAAGTATTGCTGTTGCAAAATTTTGATAATTTCTTCTTCAGAAAAGAAGAGATTTTGATAATACTTAGTTATGTTAAAGCTTGATCGTTTTATTTTCATGAAATCCTAAATTATTATATTTAACTTGTATAAATCCATCCATGTGAATAAATAAAAAAGTTACAGTTTGTACACAAAATATTCCTGTAAGAAGGTAGGTACCTACTTTATTAATCACTAAAAAGAATTATATCTTTTACAAATGAAAAATGCCTAACCCTAACACATGTGGATATTATATGGCATTCCAATAAAGATAATTCATTCTATATTTAAAAATAGAGAATTATCTAGGATTGCCATGCGTCCCGTTACGGGACTTAAAATAATTACTACATGTCCCGCATTTCGACAACAAATTATGGCAACCCTAAATTGTTACAATATTCACGCCCGATTATAAGGGAAGTGAAGGTTTTCCTTCCAGCGAGAGAAGTCGAAGACGCTATAGTCCTGGTTGAAGCGGCTGATGGTGGCCACTTCATCATCAGTCAGCTTGAAGTCGAACAGGTCAATGTTCTGAGCGATGCGGTCCTTATTCGTCGATTTTGGGACCGGAATCAGGTTTCTGTCAAGCTGTAGCAAAAAAATTAAATTTATAGAGATTTTTGCGACTTTAAAAAAAAGGAGTAGGTTATCAATTTGTTGCGATATTTTTTATGTATGTTACTCAATCGAAGATGCCTGGACTGATATATACTTGGCACCGACTGCTACTCAAGCAGTAGGTAGCTTTCTTATCGAAATCGATTCAATTTTTTTCTAAAAAGATTTGTAAAGCGTATTTTTCAAAAAATCGTTGATGATTATTATATCAAATATCAAAACCTATAATATCTAGGACCGGTATTTTCTTTCTCCTATCACACACAAATATATGTCGTAGTATCTCTTTTCTCTATGCCCCTATCGTGACCTACCACCAATATTATTAATTTCTTATTCATTTTGCTCACAAAAGATTTCCTTCCAGTATCAAAATTATTACTCACAGAATATCTCAGAACGACCTGCCCGGTAGTCTTCCCGTACTTCTGGGCGATCTTCACCAGTATAGGGTCGTCAATCTTCGGCGGGGGCGTGGTGGAGTTATGGCGGGCGCGGGACACCAGGAATCCGAAGGGACTGTACGCCATGACCACGATTCCTCGGCTCTGGCAGTGAGCTACCAGGGGCTCGGCCGTCATCGCTGGATGCACCTAGAAATTTAATGATTTTGAAGATTAGACTTAGACATACTAACAAACTTGTTAATAAAAGCTATGAATTATTGATATACCATAGCAGTTTATGGTTCGAGTGACTTCCAACGGCCCCGGCGGGCCTGCCCCGGTGACGGGGCCGTTGGAAAAAATTTCCAACGGCCCCGGCGGGCCGGATTTTGCGTTGACGGGGCCGTTGGAAAAAAAAATTACCAACGGCCCCGGTGTGTTTTTTAAATGGAACCGACCGATAGCATAAAAAAATTATAGCATACGCTCCGGTAGTGTTTAAAGGGGGGGAAATTGTGTATTATTTTGTAGACTTTAAATATGAAATGAAATTTAAAAAAAAAAGAGTTTGTATGTATTATTAAGGGCTCTCAGTAAGTGAAAACGGCAATATTGGCTGTTTTCTATAAGCTGCATGCTGTTTAAAGAATTGAAGAGTTTTCGCCCTGAAATTTCTGATATGTATTGTAGAACGTATGTTTAAAGGGAGGACTGTTTCCAAAACACGATGGGAAAAATTTTGCTCGATAGAAAAAAATCCTGAAGTTACCTCTAAAATTTTATATAAATACAGATAACATCCGTGTTTTATAATAAAAAATGTTTTAAAATCACCAACACAAAGGTATTTTACCTTTTCGATTTCGTGACTGATTAAAATTTTTGAAAAACTAAACATTGACTTTTTGATAAAAATGTGAATGGCGCGCAACCGGGACGTCCCCCCCCCGCCTCAGCCGCTTCATATGAATTTTCGCTGACCCCCCTTAAGGTCGACTGTTAGATAATGCTTCTGCATTAAGTCCACCTATTGTGCCATACATTGTGTTTGTACAATAAAGGTTAAAGAAATAAATAAATAAAATAAATATTATTGTTACCTTAATACTTGTACTATTATGTATTTGTGTCATGATATAAAACAAACATTATGTATTTTATTTTCTTATATATATGATTGTTGATACCTAGTTGATATTTATTTTTTATCAACAATAAAAACTGATTATTACATACGAACTCTTTTTTTTAATTTAATTTCATATTTAAGGTCTACAAAATAATACACAATTTGCCCCCCTTTAAACTCTACCGGAGCGTATGCTTTAAATTTTTTATGCTATGCGTCCCATTTAAAAAACACACCGGGGCCGTTGGTATTTTTTTTTTCCAACGGCCCCGTCAACGCAAAATCCGGGCCCGCCGGGCCCGTTGGAAATTTTTTTTCCAACGGCCCCGTCACCGGGGCAGGTCCGCCGGGGCCGTTGGAAGTCACTCTATGGTTCAATGAATTATTTATAAACTTATACCTATTGTACATTTTAAATTTGATTTAGAATAGCATCACCTATTTTCTTTTTATTTGAGTGTCGTATGAGATCATAGAGCAACACGGACTCCTCGCGCGGAAGTCCTTGTTGCCCGAAGGAGAAGAGGAGCAATCCAAACCATCTACTGCGATCATCAAACCGCAAAGTAATTATGGGCAAATCCTCCAATTGGGTTAACCAAAAGGCGAACTCACCCACTACTTGTACACATAAAGTGTGTGACTGAGTCAGGCTGAATACGCAGTATTACGCTTACATGCTGTACAGAAGAAAGTAAAGCGAACAAACAGCGAAGGAGTGGAACTCCACGCCTGCGTCTTTGTTCCCGAGAACATACAACCTCTCTTCAAAACCAGAGTGAATAGGCTGCTTCTGTGAAAGCTCGCTGCACGTAGACTAAATCTGTCCTCGGGTGAGATTGTGGTCAAGAGCAAACCCATCTCGTATAAAAAGTACCTCAATTTGATTGACGGCAGGCTTCACTTTGCAATTGGCAAGGAGCCTGTCCACTTGGGAGGCGTTGAAGTTGGAGATCCCTATGGACTTAGTGAGACCTAACTCCTTGGCTTCCTCCATGCCCCTCCAGGTCTCCAGGTAGTCAATGTTATCTGGAGATCCGTCACTCTGCAAATAATAATTTGATTTAAATCAAACGTGACAATTACCTACCTAATTCAAAACCCATCTTACGCAAAGATGAGCTGCTTCTGTCTAGATTCGAGTTGATTTTACTGATAAGCCAATAGATGTTTTTACATATCAAAAAGATACCTACAGTAATTTACTTACCTTAGTAGAAAGAGGGAAATGGATCAGAAACAGGTCGACATAGGCCATCGCTAGCCTGTTCAAAGACTCTCTCAGAGTTGTAACAACTTGGTCTCGAGCATGCCTGTCGTTCGGCAGCTGAAAAATCAAAACATTTTGCATTTTTATAAAGTGAAAGGTAAAGAATTTAGTTCCACGTAGTTCGATCAATCGGACCATGAGCCTTTAAATACTGGGGTTTCCCTCAATTCGCTTATACAATAGAACTACTAAGAATTTTTGTGCCGCGTGCTTCTATCAATTGAACAGCGCGATCGAACCTCGCGAACGGAGGGGACTACCTAATTACCATTTGACTTGAATTTACATGGTCCGATTGCTCGAAAAACGTGTAGCAGAAATTCTTTACTTTTCACTTCACTAAAATTTTCCGGCTCCACTCCCATTGATTGGGACAAAAATTACCCCATAACCTATTCCAGGCAAGAGTACTATATGTACCCAATTTTATCAAAATAAATGGAATCATAAACATCCACACACACATCCAAACTATCGCATGTATGTACCGTACAGTCACAGATTATTTAAAACCTTACAATGGGCCACATAGAAAAGTTTACCACTTCGAAGGTACCTTTGTTATAAAATATACCTAGTATCGTTGAGTTAGTATCCCATAACACAAGTCTCGAACTTACTTTGGGGCTAACTCAATCTGTGTAATTTGTCCGTATATATTTATTTATTTAAAATGTGGAAACTTAAAAAAGGTGGTCTACTTCTCTATGTGGCCCACCTTACATGCAACATTGTACAATACCTTAGTGGTAATAAACATCTGCTCCCTGGTGACCAGGCCCCTGGCAACAGCATCAGCGACCCCCTGGCCCACTTGGACCTCGTCATTGTACATGACAGCTGTGTCGATGTGGCGGTAGCCAGCCTCGATCGCCCAAACCACCGCATCCCGAACTTCGTCTACTGGTTTCTGGAATTTTAGTTCAGAAATTAGACCTTTTTCTCGATATAGATAATAATAATTAATTAGACAAATGAGTTTTAAAGTTTATCATTTACTACGTTTTCTTCATGATCTTCCCTATTTTTTAGTTTTGGTGCGCTTCATTTGGTGCGCTTCGAGGAATACCTCAAATTGATGTCGATGATTTGTTTGTGCTACACACTACGATATTATAAACTTAAATTCTGTTTCGGCTAAGCCTTGAGTAAAAAGAAATGGTAATTGTAACGTAAGAAGGTATGAGGCTGATGTTGAAATGTGCGCGTAGCTGGTTCCTTTACCGAAAACAAACAAAAACCAGTCATCAAAAACAATTATTTATTATGTCTCAGTACTGGACAAAGGCCTCTCTCTTTTCCTTCCAAGGCTCTCGATCAAGCCTATGTCGCGCCACGCCACCCATTGTCAAATTTGACAAAAGATGGCGCGAAACAAAAAAAAATATGCAGAGATAAATTGTTTTGGAGTATTTACGCGATAAAAGACATACATTCTGAGCAGTTCCTCTTCCAGTGCCGAGCGCCACCACAGGGATTCTGTTGCCATCGTTCAGCAGCTTGCGAGGCGCTTCTCTGGCCAGGGCAATCTGTATAGACGATTTGTTTTTTAATCTGTATAGACGATTTATTTTTTAATTAAGTAGGTACAGGCATAGAATACATAATAGTACAAGCTACAGGGCAAAAGCAAAAAGATTTAAAACTCAATTCAGTTATCCATTAATTTTCAATGCTATACTTATTGTCGTATATTAGGTACCTACCTAAATACGAAGTATGATTTAGGTACCTAAATGATAACAACAAATAGAAAAAAGTTTTAGTCGGTACTAAAATGAAAACTGCATCAATATCGTTTGCATTTTAGGTAGATTTATCGAATTAAACAAGCGCGAAATGACTTTGTTTCATTTTAAATTGATAAAATAATAGGTAAGCATCAAGAAAAGTGATTTACAGAGACTGAAATTTAAGAAAAACTTTACTTACGCTAATTCCACAAATGAATACCAGAAGATAATGCATGTTCGTCTAAGTAACACTGTCACAATACTGAGAAATTATAACAGCTGCGCCCACAAGGGTTTCAGTACCGGTATTTTATATAAGTATACCTTATGATTATGAATGAAACCAGTTTATTCTACACGGTCGTACATACTGTCAACTCTTATAACGTAATACTTTTTATGTTTCTTATTAGTTTTACACAGTTAATTTGCTACAAAACGACTGGACAGACTGAATTAAAATTTGGTACATACATACCTACCTATTGTACAATAGGTACCTATTTAGATTCAACATCAAATCCACCTATGCAAATTCCCTAGTTCCCTTTACTTGTTTTCACTCGAAATATTTCATAATACGAGAACCAGTAGAGGATAAAAGATTTAAACACAGACAGCAATGCTATTGTATAGCCTAGGTAGGAACCATAACTATATACAGAAGTACCTATATATGTACCTAACTTGTTTTATAAATTGTACTGAGATACAAGCTCTGCTTAGTTCAGGCACTAGTCTCTTACAATCTTAAAATTTTATTACTCTGTTACTTTGTCTGTTTTATATGAATTTTTAAATTAAAAAAAAAAATTACTTACCACGCAAGTTCTAGCCGTGCTTCGATTTTCTGTATATCGTCATTGCAATTCCGTATGTATATGTATGTTTTGAACAAATATAGAATAGAGAATAGTGCTGAAGATATTTTTTGCGGCCAGCAACTGTTAGTTTTCGAATCGAAAATATAGGATTGCTGGTAGATTTATCATGGGCTCTGAGGAATTGATCAACGTAAAACCTGCCACAGAATTTTACCACCGTGTTATCCGTCATATTAAATTAAAATTTCATCCTTACCATCTGGATAACTGGCTGTCAATCACCGTACGTTTTAAAAGACACTTCTTACCACGTATGTACGACCAAACTGTGGAATCCACTTCCTACGGCGATATTTCTAAACCGATACATTGTAATCTTTAAATAAAAAACAAGTCTACATCTTCTTGAAAGGCCGACAAAACTCATGTGATACCCCTGGTGTTGCAGTTGGCAGCGGTGATCGCTTACCATCAAGCGACCCGCTTGCTCGTTTGCCACCCTATGTAAACAAAAAAGATTTATCATGCACGGTCTACGTGTAAATAAACTGGAGCAGTTTATCCACGATGTAAGATGGGATGCTCGGCGTAATAATTTATGCCTGCATGGATCATCCGGCTATGAAAAAAGTAATAGTGTAGCGTGACGAAAGAAAGTGATTTCATTGCAGCTATTCACTAATGACCAGCAGATCATGCGAATACTTACACAATTAACATCGCAAATCGATGCCAAAGAAATTAAAAACTGTTTTTGCTAAAACTTTTTCATTGCAACTGCGAGTGTTTTTCATTTTTTTTTAAACTTGTTGCAAGTAACAAAGGCCTTCTAAAGAATAATATTATCATCAATCAATCAATACATATAATAAAACTGTAACTGGTCTGTGTCTGTACATAGAAGATATTTAAGAAAAAAAACTATGAGGGGACTTCAAAGGGCCAATAGAAGCCAAAACCATATTTTTTAGAATTTTTGTCTGTCTGTATTTTTGTACGCACATCATGCAAAAACTACTGAACCAAATTTGATGCGATTTTCACTGTTGTATTATAGGAGGTCGAACTTAAAATCTGGCTTAAGTTTCATCTTGATACGCCGCTTAGAACCTGAGATATGCGCAGACGAAGTCGCGGGCACAGGCTAGTTATAACTATTAACAACACTGCTATATTTTATAGGTACTAGTTACAATTTTATTACATATATGTATTGATGATAATGACAATGAATGTCACTCTCACGCTCTCTAAAAACCCGGTATACCTACCTATATAGTAGCATAGGGCCAGGGACTTTGTTTTCTTAGAGATTTCGGGAAATCTTCTCTCTTATTGCTCCGGAACTTACATGCCAAATTTCAGCTTTCTACCCCCAGTAGTTTTTACTGTGCGTGGTCTGTCAACCGCTCAGTCAATAACGGAAGACTTTTATATAATACCTATTGACCTATTGATTGATTGATTGATGATTAATAAAAAAGTTATTGATGATGATGATAACTAAAATTCAAATTAGAACGAAAATTCGAATTGAATGAGTGTGTCATGTCAGCGAGTGAAGGAACTTCAGAGAATTCGAATTATAAGTGGCAAAATCATTCTAATTTGGATCTGTGTCAAACTTCATCATCAACTCATGCGCAAGAAGTCCGTAAAGAAATTCTGAGCACAACAATTATTATTATTTTCCTTTTTCTTATTTGCAATTCAATCGCGATGGAGTCAAGACGAGACGTGGCTATTATTTTTCAATCAACGCAAGCTGTATTGAAATAGGAAGGCCTAGATTGCTGTGCGTTTACCTGGAACGCCATTAGTTTGAATGTGACAGTGAAGTGAATGTGGTGGAATAGAAATTGATCATCAACTTTCCTGGCACGACCGCTGGAAGTAGGCCAATTCGTAAATTAGACACGTTTAGACAGAGTAAGTTAAAAGTCAGTCGAGTAGTTTCAAAGATTAGGTTACCTACATTTGGTATTTAAACTTACATACAAATATCTGTCACGTCTTTATCCCTTAACGGTGTAGACAGAGCCAAGAGTCGTAAGGCCTATAAGGCCTCGTGAACAGTGGGCTTATCGGTGGAACGTAGATTTAGATAATGACAGGTTGACTATCAAGAGGACTATTTTCTATCACTTCCTTATATATTTCATGTCCGAATCCAAGGGTCGCTACACTAGCCCATCGCCAAAGCCCCGTGGCCTAACGGTCACCATGCTGGACTGCCGGTGTGGAAGTCCGGGGTTCGATCCCCGGTCGGGTCAAAATGGAAAATGATCTTTTCCAGATTGACCTGCGTCTTGGACTACCTATGTATCCTAGCTAATATTATAAATCAAAAAGTGAGTTTGTTTGTTACCTCTTCATACTTTATCCACTGAACCAAACTTCCTGTAATTTCGCATACACATACGGTTCATCTATACTAATATTATAAATGCGAAAGTTTGGATGTGAGTTTGTGAATTTGTGAGTTTGGAGGATGTTTGTTACTCAATCACGCAAAATCTACTGGACGGATTTCGATGAAATTTGGTACAGAGGTAGATAATGACCTGGAATAGCACATAGGCTACTTTTTATGCCGGGAAAAAGCACTGTTCCCGTGGGAAATTCACGCGGGCGAAACCGCGGGCAAAAGCTAGTTTATTCATAATTGATGAATTATGTAAACAATCTTCACAGTACTTTTTTTGAATTTTGTTGAAAATAAATCAAATATTAGTTCAAACCTAAACATTCTAAAGTAAAACATTTATTAACCACGAAAGTAATTTCCTAAAAAGTCTATTTTAATTTATATTGTTGTAAAATCATAAAGACATTGTAAGATTGTTTATAACATATTTGCTCGTAAAGTGTCATTTATTTCACCAATTTCAATATTGTATTGTATCTCATTACGCACTTGTGCGTTATTGTAAAGTAAAACGCACGCTCCGTCTAAAAACGAACGATACTATTTTAAATCTTATATTAGCAAAGAGTTTTTATGTCAGAAAAGAGGTCAACATTTTATGAATAAAATTAACTTTAGGAGATAAAATAAATAAAACTTTAAAAATTAATTTTGACAATAAATTACAAACCATTTATCTGTAACAAAACACAAAAATATTAATTTACCGTATTAGTAATACTGGCTGTTTTTTATGCATTTGCCTTAAAAAAAAAAGCGCTGATGCGCGCGTAACGTCGTATGACATATGTGCGCTTTGAAAATTACAGCCTCTGCCTTTCTTGTAGCCCTCGCCTACGGCTCGGGCTAGCAATATCGCCTCGGCTGTATTGTAATTTTCAACTTACCGCACTTATATCACAATGTACTATTACATAATAGGACAATTATGAATAAATGGTTTTTAGGTAGAAGTACTAAGAAGGACATAGGGTACTTTTCATCCCGGGAAAAGTACTGTTCCCGTGGGTAATTCACGCGGGTGAAACCGCGGGCAAAACCTAGTTTGTTATAAAAATATAGTATCGTCGAGTTAATATCTATGAAAATTACTTTGGGGCTAACTTAATCTGTGGGCTTTATCCGTAAGTATAGGGTATATTTATTAAATTTACTTTTACAATTTGCGCGGGAAGAGAAGTAGCTGACACATTCTATGTTTTTCTTCGCTCCCAGACCAGCATGGAAGGCACATTTTTATAACATGTCCTTTTTTTTTCCTAGCCTTTAGATGTGTCTCACTGCTGGGCAAAGGCCTCCCCTTTTAAAAATAACATGGAAAAAAGAATAACTTTGTCCTACTGACTGCGTATTTCTCCCATTTAGAAAAAGAAGTTACTGGCAGTAAACACTTACAGATTAGTGAGAGGTGTTAAACCAAGAAACGGCTTCTCGGAAACGGCTTCTCTGAAACAAAATAAATAACTCTCGCTATACACGACTTTAAGTAATTTACAGCTTGTTACACTTAAGTAACATGCTACAACGGTATCAACAAAACATAAATGATTGTTTGAGCGTTGTAGTGGTTAGGACGGCACTTATGGTCGAAAAGTCCCAGGTTCGGATCCTACCACCTTTCCTAATCCTACTCGTGCGTCATCAGTTTGCATTTGTACAAATCTGACTCATTTGGTAGTTTTCATAGCGTCTGGCGAAAGAAAATATCGTGAGAGAACCTGCATTTTGGTTGATGATTTATCAGCTGGTGTGTGAAATGGAGAAGGCAAGTGTTAAAATCAAAAAAAGTCGTTGCGTGTGTTACATCCATGTAATGATACTGACAAGGGCTAACAGGAAGAAAATTGTTGGATCTTCTAGGACCATAGGAGTGTATTCTCCTTGTCTGGGACTAATTTAAATTTTTTAATAAGTTGACAGCGATTCTATGTCTATAGTCATCCTTATCACAGTAATGATCTATATCCAGATCCTTATTTAAATCAGCTTATTAAAATCTCAAATAAGTATCTCTATAAGCTCGAGGTACATTTATTTACCGTACTTTTTTTCGTTCTTAGCGATGACGACCTCAGCGTGCAAATCTAAATACGTTTGCTTGTATTATGTGAAATGTTTATATTGGTATATGTATGTATAGGGTATCGGTTTAATTTCATCTAGCACTAAAATAATGTCTCCAAACCAAAATCAAAAAGAAAGTTCAAACACGCGCGCTCCATATTTGTGCAACATCGGCAATTTGCAAGAAATTGTTGCGGCGTTCGTTTTCACACTGCGCCAACCGTGGCTGGTAACTGTAAACGCATTTCTTGCTGGCAGCACGTTTAAGAACATCCATATAGGTAGGTACTTATTGGCATGGCACAATAGCTGCCTGCCACTGCCTGCTCATTCAGACGTGAGCCATCCCGTTAGCCGAACTTTCCGCACGGAGCGCGCTATGCGAACGGCGACATAAAAATACCCAATTCTGACGTAATTTTTGGAGGGAACAGCAAAAAAGATGGCGCACAAATTCTTGTTCTGCTTGACAGTTTTTCTTATTATTTCTTCTTGTGAAATGAAGCGGAGGAAGAACAGCTACCCGACGGAAAAACAGTTGGAGCTGCAAAGGAAAGAGACAAGTCCAGTCGATTTTACAAGGCTTGTGGTGATGCGAGTGGTGTACGGATTCGCAAAAGTGCTCGGATTTGAAGAACCTATCAGTGAAGTGTTGAATGGTGCTTTCGTACCGCCTGGAGCTGATGATGATGATGATGACTTTGATGACGACGGTGACGATATATTTGACTATTAGGTAATTAATTAATAGGTATGGCTTTTTTAGGAACATGTTACATTGAGACCAAAAATAATGATGCATTTATTTTTTATTATTTTATAGCATGACTTAACGACCTCATTTATTTATTGTAATTTTAAGAGCTATTTATTTGTAGGTATCTAATTTATTTATTGTAATGTAAACCATATGTTTGGGCCTTGTTTTGCTGCTATCGAGTATATTTCTATTTATTATAATGTCACATGGAAAAGAGGGAGAGTGATTAGTGCTGTTTCTCTAATTACTAATTTCAGGACAGAGTTCTTGCAATGCATTTTTCCAGTTTTTTTTTTTTTGACAGCGGCCAAGCAATCCCAAATTTGGATTAAATTGAAAATTCTAGTTAAAATAAACGGGTCACTCAAGTCTGAATAGTCCGAAACTGTAGTCGGTAACCCCGGACCTACAGTACGCGTGAGTAAACCGTTTATTTTAACCAGAATCACACGTTAGTTTTAATGGGATTTTCACGCGGGCGAAAACACGGGTAAAGGTTAGTTATCCAATAAAATACACAGAGTAAAATGTATAAAAAATATTAATGTTAAGAAATGATGAAGAAGGCTTCCAACAAACAAATGAATAAACTTAATCCATTTTCTTCATAATAACGTATTTTTTTAGTTAAAAGTTAATATTAGGTAGGCACTCAATAATATCTAAATTATGTGAAGATAAAATTACATATTTTTTCCCTGCGTAGCCAGTTAATACTTTCAATTTTCTTTTTTTCGAAATTAAAAGAAAAGCATTCATAGGTGAAAGTAATCAATTTTCATAATTGACCTACTTGTCGTCCCGTGTGCTGCCTTTTAAGTCGTGCAAATTAATTCCTTTCTGTCCTTACTAGGTATACTATGCAATGAAAATTTTCTTTTTTACTTCACAGAACATAACATAAGTACCTACCTACTTAAATAATATGATTTTGTTTTTGAGACTTGTTCTTTCGGTCTGAGTAAATGTATATACGAGTACCTATTGAGGTACCTTATGATTAAGCATTATATTACGAGAAAATTAAGTTTATTTAATTATGTTTAGATAGTATTAAAGTTTATCGTTACTTTTAATTATAGACTTGTACCTGGTAGACTATAGGTATTTAATTTAAAAAAGTTTATATTTTATTAGGTTGTTTGTACAGAATTAAAACTCTTTTACACAAAATACCTATTTTCTTTTATTGTTAACACTACACACACTGCCATGTTTTATTACCAGGTTTGTAACTTTAAAAATGATCATTTTACTTTGAAAATCTACATAAAATTAGATCTTTGATCGTTTGAAAAACACGATCGTTACACGTTTAGACACCGACGAAGTTAAACTTATATTTACTTACCTACACATTTCCGTATCATCGAGGATCAAATTGTACGACGAAAAAAAAACACTTTGCTCTATGAAAAAGTTATATTTACGTCATAAATCATCACATTCAAGTAACCAGCGGGATTCATTATCAACAAATCCTTTGTCTTGAGAGCATACTCCATCTGCTCCATCTCGATCACTCCCTTCATCTTCCAATTCGTCATTATCCTCGTCCATTCCACCAGCATTGGCTCCATCGTTACAACCTTTCATTTTCCTTATCAAATCACCCCATTTCAAGTAAGTACTACAAAAGGGGCAATTCCCTCCAATAGGTATAAATTCTGATGGCTGAAGGAACAGATTAGATAGACAGATCATGTGGCTAACTAAAACACAGCCAGGGTTTAAGCAGGAAACTTTTGATAAACTGCTGACGATGTAACTGAAGCACAGTTGACATTCTTCGTAAATAGAGGATTCCGTTGTGGTTTTCTTTAAATTTCTGCTTTTCACTGGCCCACGGCAGACCTTCATATGTTCAGGTGGTTTTCTCTCGATCTAGAAATAAAATAGTTTGTTGGTACAAGATCGAACTGTGGTAGGGTAGGGAGTGGCTTTTAGGACAACCTTAGAATAGATAATTAATTTTAATCCTCCAACGAAGATCCGTCAAAATAGGATAAGTAGTTTCGAAGATTACCCTGGACAAACAAACAGGCAAAATCTAAAAAAGAAAATATTTGGGTACCTACTGGAAACGGGTTGATAATAATACTATGCAATAAAAATTGATAGTTATTGTGAAATTAAATACAGTGATAACAAAAAACAATTTGATAGTGATAGTGAAATAATATTAGTGTAAACAAAGACACATGAACAAAGTGCCGATGGACACATTCTTATACTACGAAGTTTATAAAATTAGGACAAAGTAAAACTACTCATTAGTCTGCAATCAGGCTGCGTATTGCCAAACTGTATACCAGTACAGACACCCATACTCTGTGCTCGATCACTTCGTGCTCATTAAAATAACAAATATTCATGAGCAAACTGTGTACGTACACAGAGCAGTCTGTATAAGTATACAGTTTGCTCGCATGCGTATATGCCATTCTGTGTACCAGTACAGACATCCATAGTCTGTACTCTACTACATTGTGCTCATTATAATAAGAAATATTCTAAAGCAAACTACGTACGAATACAGAACAGTCTGTATAAAAGTATAAAGTTTTCGCATATTTATAACACAAAATGCGAACGTGTTATTCTAAGTAGCTACATTAACATAATCATAATCTAAATTGGCTAAATTATCGTATATGAAAGGTTTTTTCCAACAGTAACGATCCCACTAATATTATAAACTAGCAAGCCTGCCCCAGCTCCGCCCGTAGTACATATATAACCTATGTCACTCAGGGATAGTGTAGCTACCCAACAGTGAAATAATTACAAAATCGGTCTAGTAATTTCGGGCCCTATTCATTACAAACAAACAAACCTTTTCTCTTTATAATATTACTAGCTGTACCCGCGACTTCATCCGCGTGAATTTAACAAAAAAAGTTCCTTTATTAGACTGCGGAACCTGTTGAATGAAACGTTTACACTGTTCACTCGGCGAATCATTTTCTAACGCTTGTAGTTTACATTGGATCTTGGCACTAAATGTCTCATTATTTACAAAAGTACACTGTGTAATTGCGAATTCGACACACTGTTTCGCTAAAAAAGTTTTTAACTTGTATTCATGCATAATTTAATCTATGTGCGTAAAGTATTTACTTAAAATTACAAATTACAATAACAAACACTTTGTTTTAATTTGACGGACGCGTGCGAACTCGTTCAATTAGGCCAAGGCCACTGCCAGAGTGCGAAGAATGCAAAGAATGTAAAGAATGTACCAAACTATCCTTGGTGCGAAAGAGACAGAATGAGTCTGCTCTGCACTCGCATGTATTTTGCTCATAACGAAGCATGCCATTCTACATACCACTGCAGCCAAAATTGTCTGTGCTCGTATATATTTCGCTCTTATAAATTAGAGCAAACTGTATTATATTACAGAGTTGCTCTGTACTGGTAAGCAGTATGCTCTATAAGTACGAGAGCATATTGCGTGCGATCACAGAGCACTCCCTGTCTGTGATGGTACACATTATGGCAATACGCAATCAGGCTAGATTGTAAAGGAAAAGAAAAAAAAATTGTGAAGTTACGGACAGACACTCCCAATTTTATTTATTTTTATTCAACCAATCCTGTCACTCGCCAGTTACTGCCATATGAAATGTGCGATTGTTGCGTTATTGTTACACTTACAGGAAATTCCTCATAATATTCTTCTTCGAGCCACCTAATGATCAACGGGAGTCGACACCAAGGGCCCACCCGGATCATTTCAGTCATGACACGCAGTTTGAACTGGAATTCGGACTCTTTTCTTGGTATTTTCTTGAGATTAAGATGCTGGAGCCTAATCGTCTTTGTAGGATTCTGCCATGCCCACTC
This sequence comes from Ephestia elutella, assembly GCA_018467065.1. Taxonomy (NCBI): domain Eukaryota; kingdom Metazoa; phylum Arthropoda; class Insecta; order Lepidoptera; family Pyralidae; genus Ephestia; species Ephestia elutella. Next base: position 5,515,056 of record CM031579.1, read on the forward strand.
AAACTAGAAATAAAGAAAACTACGTTTTATAGAGCTGGTGAAAGAGCCGAACATACTGGGCGTGATAATATCACAGCAACTGCGCTGATGACGAAGCGTCATTTCCAAAGAATGAAGAGGGATCGTGGCGTCAAATCAGACACCCTGAAAAAGGCAGTAGCGGATTTAGGGGGGGGAGGCACTGGGGCACGTGCCTAGAAAAAATCCTGGATCCGCCCTTGGTGTAAGGTATCCTAGTCGGGCGCCCCAGATATCGATGGAGAGATACTTTGGAGGCCAAGATCCACTTTGGGGTCACTGAGCCAGCGGAGTAAGTATTGTAGACTAGCTTTTGTTAGCTTTTGTGCGTTGTTTTTTGTTTGCTCAGGTTGCCTGGAAGAGATTGCACTTGCGATAAAGCCGCCTATTGTAAGCATTTTTACTTAATTTACTTACTTTTGCCCTCAGGTTCGTCCGCGTGCATTTCGTATTTCACACTCTCTGGGGAGGTGTAGTTTAGAGAATTATTTACTTACTGGGTCCAATTTTATAATACTAGCTTCATACTGTAAGGACAGTCCATAGCGTCGAGCCCACGCTAGGTTACGGAGGATAAGAAAGTGCCCTCCCTATGTTCATACCTACTAGGAAAACACACGGGAATTCAAATTTCATCAAAATCCACTCTGAACTGCTAAGAAACAATTTTATCTCTGACAATACATTGTATAAACTGTAAAAATTACCACAACTATGTATTGCACCAACCCTATAGTGGTATAAGGAAAACACTGTAATAAGATTTTCTTTTATGATCGTTATATAAATTGCTATGGCTATATGTCCATCCATCACCACTGTGTAGCAGTACAAGGGGACAACTGACCTAGAAATATTTATATTATATATTGCAGTGAAACTTGGGTTTCAAAATAAAAGAATCACTGCTTGAAACACGAGTATAATTTTTGAACTAAAAAAAATTTGACCAATGTCCTTTAACAAAAAAATGTCTGGACACACTAAAGAAATAAAAATAAAAGAAAGAAAAACTAACAACAGGAAAGGAATATTAACAGGTAAAATAAGAAATACATGAATTTGCTTGTTATTTTAAAAAGAAAATTAAATGAGTGAAAGAAATGGATGAAATGATGTATAAAAATTCCAAATCAAAACCGAAACAAAAATAATCCCGACAAAAGGGGGCTTTTAGAATTTAGAGGAAAAAGTTATCACAATATGTTTAAAAAGTCTATCTTAAAAGAACCACAGGCGCCACGGTTACAAACTAAACATTTCGTCGCTCTGTGACTCATTCTCATGTGCAGGCCGACTTTGCCGCGACTGAAGATTTCGGAGCGCGTTCAACCCGGCTGAGTCCCACATCTTGGTCCACAACCTGATTTACAACACGCTGACGAATATCCAGGTGCAGGCCGACGTTGCCCACTCTCGTCTAATAAACAATCCATACAATACATACATGAAATATTTCAGTGCCACTTCATATAATCCTTCTGGTTTTTTTTTGACAACTAGATTCAACTTCGTCACATTTTTAATAGGATACCCCTGAACGGTCTGATCGTCAACTTTTGATCTTCAATTGGAATCTTCAGATGTGAAGAAATCTGTCGTTTGACATCCAAAATAGATGTCGTTGGGAAAGCCTCTATTGTGCATTCCCCACCCTGAAGTTTTTACCATAAACTTCACTGCTAGAGATCGATACTTGTATGTTAAGAATAATAAAAGCACATTAAAGATTTAATTCTGAATAAAAACATCAAAAAGAAAAATCAACTCTCTAAAAAAATCTCAATTTTTTTTACCCCATTGACAGCCCGTCAAAAAAATCGAACCAACAGAATTTCAATTTCAAAAAACTTATCATAAAGAAAGAACAAAGAAAAAAGTTTGCGTAGAAATAGAATCACAAACTAAAATTGACTTGACTTTGTAGCGGTGTAACGCTACAGCATCTCCCTACCAAACAAAAAAACAACAAAGCAAAACAAACAAACAAACAAACAAACCAACAAAACAAACAAACAAACCACAACAAACAACCAATAAATCATAACAACCGAACAACTAAAACAAAATCCGGACAAGATACCTACACAAAACCAACAAACAGCAAAACGCAACCAAATGCTAACCGAAAAACTAAACGAAATACTAAACCTTATTGCTATCCCTATGAATAAGAGACTTGGTCATACGAGTATACCTAACGAAGCGTCTGAAGATTCGAAGCGCGTTCAACCCGGCTGAGTCCCACATCTTGGTCCACAACCTGATTTTCAACACGCTGTCGAATATCCAGGTTGTCATAGCCAGGTAAATAATGTGAATATTTTAGAATTTTGAAAAAAAAAAAAAAAAAATTAGAAAACTGATTAAGCAAAAAAATATTTGAGAATGTCCTTAATATGATAAGTACCGACGTGCTCCGAACCCGTATCCGCCAACACGAAAGCCTGCGGGGATACTCGTCTAAACACGCGGCACTGAACAAAGCGTGGAGCACGAAGCGTCAAAAGATTAGAAGCGCGTTCAACCCGACTGAGTCCCACATCTTGGTCCACAGTCTGATTTTCAACACGCTGCAGAATCATCGACAACTCGCGACCGTACATTAAGAAATTCGGGGTGTAAGCAGTAGCCAATTTAATGCAAGAACCAGAGCAACCCGATGCAACACCGTACCGCAATATAACCTCCGACTCTAAAGCCATCAATTAAATGTGAATAATCCACAGTAAGGAGAATCGTCGGGTCGCAGCATAGGCAGCTTCGGCAGGCTAAAACAGAAAATCACAAGATGGACCGACAAAAGGGGGCTTTTAGAATTTAGAGGAAAAAGTTATCACAATATGTTTAAAAAGTCTATCTTAAAAGAACCACAGGCGCCACGGTTACAAACTAAACATTTCGTCGCTCTGTGACTCATTCTCATGTGCAGGCCGACTTTGCCGCGACTGAAGATTTCGGAGCGCGTTCAACCCGGCTGAGTCCCACATCTTGGTCCACAACCTGATTTACAACACGCTGACGAATATCCAGGTGCAGGCCGACGTTGCCCACTCTAGTCTAATAAACAATCCATACAATACATACATGAAATATTTCAGTGCCACTTCATATAATCCTTCTGGTTTTTTTTTGACAACTAGATTCAACTTCGTCACATTTTTAATAGGATACCCCTGAACGGTCTGATCGTCAACTTTTGATCTTCAATTGGAATCTTCAGATGTGAAGAAATCTGTCGTTTGACATCCAAAATAGATGTCGTTGGGAAAGCCTCTATTGTGCATTCCCCACCCTGAAGTTTTTTACCATAAACTTCATTGCTAGAGATCGATACTTGTATGTTAAGAATAATAAAAGCACATTAAAGATTTAATTCTGAATAAAAACATCAAAAAGAAAAATCAACTCTCTAAAAAAATCTCAATTTTTTTACCCCATTGACAGCCCGTCAAAAAAATCGAACCAACAGAATTTCAATTTCAAAAAACTTATCATAAAGAAAGAACAAAGAAAAAAGTTTGCGTAGAAATAGAATCACAAACTAAAATTGACTTGACTTTGTAGCGGTGTAACGCTACAATATATACTAGCTTTTGCCCGCGGCTTCACCCGCGCGAATTTCTCACGGGAACAGTGCTTTTTCCCGGGATGAAAGGTACCCTATGTCCTTTCTCATAACTTATAACTATGTGTATGCGAAATTTCAGGAAGATTGGTTCAGTAGATAAAGCGTGAAGAGGTAACAATTAAATAAACAAAAAACTCAGTTTCACATTTATAATATTAGTTAGGATTAGGATAGGATTAAGATTAGCATTGGTGGCTAGGTAAACACAAAATAAACTGCATACTGCATCGAGATATTATCTACTACGTAGTAGTTGTATTTCGATGGCATACTGTAACTTTTACATAAAATAATACTTACTCTTAGTGCTGAGATATTATTTGGAAACCCATGCACAATCAAAACCATTTTCCTAAAAAAGAAAACAATTTAAAAAAGCCCACCAGAAAAAATATTTATTTGGTCAATAATTTCAGAAGAAATTGCCTTGAACCCACAGATTTTGTTGAATCAGTAGCTTCACAAAAATTAACTAAATAAAAACAAAGATTTAATGAACTTCTACATTCAGAAACTCTTTTTTAAAGACAACTAGCTTTTGCACGCGGCTTCACTCGCGTGAATTTTCCATGGGAACAGTGCTTTTTCCTGGGATGAAAGGTACACTATGTCCTTCTTATAGTACCTTCTAACTATGTCTATGTAAAATTTCAGGAAGATTGGTTCAGTAGATAAAGTGTGAAGAGGTAACAAACAAACTCATTTTCACATTTATAATATTAAGTAGTTAGGATAAAAGTATATATATTGTGTCTTATCAATTTGATTTTTAAGGAATTGAATGCACCAAGACTAGAGTAAATTTTTTACTGCATTTATTTGGAAGGAAATAAATACAGAAAGAAAATAAGTTTGGTTACATATGTTTGTGTCCTGTATAGTCTAACGTCATATGTTAAGTATTATGATAAGATAAACTCATTAAAATTCATTGTTTATTTCATCCTTAGAGAGTCCTATAGACATTACATCTAGAAACATTGAAAAAATTAATTAAAGTCAATAGGATTAAGTTAGTAACAAATATAAAAATATACCAAGGTCCTTTATTACTGGTGCGGTAGGCGCCTCCAGCCCAAGTGCCTCTGTTGTGTTGCATTATCCGTCGGTTCGGGTCCCTGGTATATCCGATGTAAGTCCGACCCTTGTATTTGGGATTTATACAGTACAACAAGTAGACTCCGAAGAAGTCTTCTACTAATTCTGGCGTGGACATTGTGGAAGCCAAAGGTTGAAGTGATATACGGGCAACGGCTGACACAGGACTCCAGGACCAGTTCAATAGGAAATGTACAGGCTTAGCTTAGAAATACTATGCTTCACTTCTGCGTAACATGAAGCATACCTTATTTGCAACTTTGGGAATTAAATAGGTACACTTTATTTAGTACCTATGTGATTTGATTTATGTTTGATTTTTACATTTTCTGGGCCGGTAGAGTTCTCATTATTTTTTTCTAATCTTATTCTTTAAAAAATGTTGTAATAATGTAAAAAAGGTCCTCAACGAAAGGTTATTTCTTATTCTTGCTCTGAGCTTGATTGTTGTTTTCCTTACATATTCTTTTTCGAAATAAATTCACTCACGAAGCTCACATCACACAACTGTTCATTTTGTTTGTTTACTTTTTTCATTTGACATGATGACAATCAATTTTGACATTAATTTTACGTTTTACGCTAGGGTACCGACTGAGTGTATTATTTTTTTTTTTTTCACTCAGAATATGATAATTCCTAATGAATCAATAAAAATAAATTATTTTTTAATAACACTGTCGTTTTACTATACATATACTATGTATATACCAATAAAAATCCTTATTTATTACCTATTGTTTTGAAATTCATGTCGTGACTACATATTTGTTGTTTAGTATTTAAGATCGGAACGGAAGTAAATGTCATAAAGATGTCACACATATATGTCACATCAAGAACAGCTGAGTGAGCAAGCTAAGTTGTTTACCTACAGATTTTGCGATTTGTAGGTTATGAAATAAATCCAGCCAGCTATCCAAAACCACTCATTCATTGCCGGTTACGCAGTTTTATTCATTTTTTACAAAGCATTGGTTTCTTACTCCTAATTCAAAATGAGTTGTAGTAATTTTAATATGTTTAATACCAGCAGTGTTCCGGAAGACCAGCCTAGAAACCAGAATACAAAAATATGTGGACTGTGAGTAATCAACCCGAACTTTTTTCTTCTTTTTTAGTGGATTGCCTGTTTTGTGTTTAGTTAGAATAGACACCACACTATATAAATACAGTACCTACCTATTTTAAGTCTTTATAATTTTCAGATGTAATACAAACACTAGTAAGTATTGCTGCCCAAGATGCGAGATACTTTACTGTTCTTTAGATTGCTATAAATCTGAAAGCCACAGAACTTGCTCTGAGAACTTCTACCGAGATTGTGTCAATGAGGAGTTGGCTAACCTTAATGCTGATGATGACACTAAAATTAAAACTATTGAAATACTTAAAAGAATACAAAATGGAGAAGACTTAGATTTGCCTTTTGATGAGGATGATGCAGCTGCAGTAGACTCGGATGATGAGGCAGCAGATGATTTAGAAATGAGGATAAGAGATTTGGACTTAAATAATGCAGATGAAATGTGGAATGCTTTAACGGAGGATGAAAAGAATGAATTCCGGGCTTTGTGTAATGCTGGTGATGTCACATCTATAATACCACCATGGGAGCCTTGGTGGATGTACAGTAAAGAAGAGAAGTTAGTGGAAGATGTCAGTGAAAAGAATACTAAAGAAGAGGAAGCTCTAAAGAACTGCCCTGGTTTGAAATCTGTTATTGAATTCAGCAAACTAACTGTAAGTTTTTCATTACATTAATGATGCCATTTATTTGACACTCTTATGTTTTTTACTATAAATATAACAACCATTATCCATTAGATTTACTACAAATGGAGCAACAAATATCTCGCAGACTTTGTCCAAAATAAAACAAATTAATATTGATTAAGCCTTTATAATTTACAGACAGTCCAACCTTCACCAGCTATCAAAATGAACATTGCCAATGTCTTGGCCTCATATGCCTTCATAATGAGGTACTTCAATGGGGAGGTGGAACCTGTTGAAGGGACTATTTGCTTCTTGATGATTTGTGGTAATTTGAACACAAATATGAACTACAATGACTTGGCTACTGCAGTTGAATACGTAGCACAGAAATGTTTGCAGGTTTGCATGTTTTTATTATTTGTTTTATAAATTATGGGGGTCTGAAAAGACCACTGACAAATCAGGAGTATGATCCACTGTCTAAATATTTTAAATGAACCATAGAAGCGGTCATATAAAGTTCGGTTTTCATTATTAAGGAAATGGACACATAAATCAAGCGCTGATGCATGTTATCAGAAGTTAGATTTGTGATGAAATTTTATCTTTGAAAAAGTATTCAGGCAATATGAAAAGCATAGAAACTTTGGGTTATTGTCATGTAACCCAATGTTTCTATGCTTTTCAAATCAACTATTTTTGTCAGTAATGTGAAGTACCTGTGCAGTATAGGTTTCATACAAAAATTTCATTTTTAATTTATGAGCTTTTTTGACTACAAGAAAATTATATAACATGCAGTAATAAACTTTTGAGCCATTCTATTTTAAGCTATAAAGCTAAAAACAAGCTGCATTCATTATATTTTTTTTAATAAATGTGATAAATGTTTTCAGAGTGATTTCATTGAAACTGACAAAGAGAGCATCGAGGTAATGAAACATGATACTTTCCTAATATTACAAGGCCCGAGCCATGACACCAGGGACTACTACAGCAAAGCAGCTCTGTCACATTTACACAAGATACTCAGTGAGGCAAAGAAAACTGAAAGTGCACTAGATAAGTCAAAAGAAGTGAACAAAAATGAATTCTCTAAAATTTTCCCTGATCACAAACGGGAACATCTGCCAGAGTTAGAAGTCGCTAAATTGAAGAAATGTATGAAAAAACTTGAGTATTATTTGTCATATATCCAAAGTTACGGAATGGATTTTGAATGAATCAAGAAAATATAGTATTTTTGTATTATATTTTTCTTTTTACTTGACTCTGCTTTACTAAGACATCGGGGAAACGGGGGGTAACAAAAAAGTACAAGTTAGGGCTCGTGCAGCGTGCCGGCGACTTGACGCGACTTCGGTCGCACCGACTCGCGGCGACTTGATTGAACGTGTATAACTAAACGGCTGAGTGCAGCGTGCTCGCGACTGGCGACCAGTGGTCGCGCGACTTGCAGCGACCAGTCGTCACAGTCGCTTGCGATTGCACAGCGCAGTACTTAATTGATATCTATTTTATAATAATAATGGATGCAAAAGGTTTAATAGATGCAGTTCGTAGTCGCCCGGCGCTTTGGAACCAAAAACATAAAAAATACCAAGATAGATATTTTGTTGCCAAATTACAATTGTCTATACTATATGTTATGCTTATTCACGAAAACAAACATTATGCCGTATGTTCAGTAATAACACCAATAGTTAACTATTGTAAATTGCTATTGATCGGTCGCAAGAAATCGCTGGTCGCTAGTCGCCCGCACGCTGCACTGTTTTTAGTAGCAGAAAGTCGGTGCGACCGAGGCCGCGCGAAGTCGCCGGCACGCTGCACGAGCCCTTATCTTTATACCAATTATTATTTTATTTTCAACAACAAGAAATTGCAATCACAGGAATGTCATTATTTTCTCTACATACACTAATAAATATCTGAACATAATTAACATGAACTGGTACATCAGTTTTGTATACGGACCCAATATTCCATTTATAATGTGTTTAGAGATAATGAATACATTATTATTAGGTGGATATGGATCCAGTGCAACCACCTGGGTGATCACTGATCAGTCCTTGGGAGTGAATGGGAACTCTGGGACCATTTCACCCAGACCCATATTTTTTACATTAGAGTCTAGAGACCAATGATTCTTTATCGATGTTCTTATCAACAGTAATCATTTTTATTTTATTGTACCTAATGGTAACAAAAGAGGAATGAACCTTTGGATCCGTAAACTAGAGGACTACCTACAATAAATACATACATTTTAACAAGATTACCAAATAGATTTTAAATTACAGATATTTCGTGGCATTAGAAGTAATATACTTAATAGTTGTTTCTTTAATATTTTTTATTCACAACATTGTAGGATGAAAATTACATATAGATATATTATATAAGAATTTATAAAACCTCTTTCATTTTTGAACAATATATATTTTATACATTATACTAACGTTCCCTGCATTGTAGGGAAAAATATTATTTTGGGTACTATGGGTAGACTGATCGTTTCGAAAAGGTAAAAAACATATAAAAAGAAACAACTATTAGTATGTATGCACACAAATTACAAATAGGATCTAGTAGGTACAAAAAATAAATTAGTTAAAATACAATAATACTTCGGTATTAATAGTGATTTTATGAAATATACACCATCAATCTATTTATTTAAAAGTTTACTTTGGTTGCTAACCTCCTAAATGGTTATAGACTGTAATTATGTAGCTATTTATATGTATAGCTATATACAGCAACCATACAGTGAACGTAAATTTTCAAGTTTTAATATTCATTTAGCTAAATAGCTATTGTTGACTGAAAACTATGGCAATTTGTTTTGCATCACAATATTATAGTAATAGGATTTTAAATTATTTTTGCCAATAATTATAAAATAAGCCTCGAGATTTTTAATACAAAACAAGTTAAGACTAATCAAATAAATAAAGAAAAGCTATTTATATTGATATTATTCAAAAAATAGATACAACAGTTATATATATTATATATATGTAAACGTAGCATAACATTTTAGCCTTTGTAAGACGGGACCATTTTTTCTTATTTTTGAAATTATAATGTTTTTTTTTTTTATAAGAGCATATTGTGTTTATAGCATGTTTATAGACATTCAAACATTATCCAATCGTTTTTACTACAAACTACATTAATCTGGAAAAATAAGTACATCAGACAAAGTGGACATTGTTCAATTATTATTCGCATAAGTAATGAATACTCCTAAATTATTTTTCTACTTAAACCGATATCACTTCAAAGAACCAAATACCACAAAACACAAGAATTAATAAAAAAAATAGTAAAATTAATTACTTATATGAATCTCAAAGCAGATACAGTTACTTTTAGCTATGCTGGCGGTCCATTTCCCATTAAATATTTAAGAATTAACCTTATTAACCATACGAAACGAAAGCAGCAAGGCTTCGATGGCTCGGCCACGTGGAGAGGATGGGAGAGGATCGCGCAGCTAAAAGAGCGTATAAGGGACGACCAAGCGGGAAACGACCTGTCGGCCGGCCCAGGTACCGCTGGAGGGATGAGGTCCTAAAAGATATGGAGGCCCTCCAAAGAGCCGACTGGCAGGAAGTAGCGCAGAACAGGAAGGAATGGAAGCTTTTAGTATCGGAGGCCAAGATCCTCTTTGGGTCGTCGAGCCATCGAAGTAAGTAAGTAAGTAAGTAACCATACATAAGATTCATTTTTTAAATATTTAGGATTCATCAAAGGGCCATTTTAGACCCCATCATGGCGATATTCAGAGTTAAGGACAGTCATATAATATAGCTAAGTATAATAAACATGTTTATATTTATTTGCCGCTAGTAAGAGTTAACTGCGAAAACAAAAGTAGGTTTTTTCGGATACCATTTTATTCTAACTTATATTTAAAATGACTTAAAGAAATTCTAAAAGTAAGCATATCTGCTTTGAGTAACCTTTCCCCCCCAAACCCAAACAAGTAACAGGTAAGTCCAAACACCTTATTATTAACACTCCCATAACATAACATCATCGATATATGATTGGTTTTCGCTGCGCTATGACTCAAGTTTTGAAAGTGACATAGCCTATATTACCTGAGATAAAATAAAGATATCTTACAAATCCATTCGGTCAAGACTTTTAGATACATTGAACCCTGAAAGCATACACTCCTTTTATGGGCAGTCATAAATCCATACTTTCCATGTTAAATATGAAGTGTTTGTTTTAAATCAAAACGGGGCAATGGATTGATGTGATTTACAGAGAGATGGAATGACATAGACTGATTTTTGCCGCGGACGGCGCCGCGGGCAACAAATAAAATATGAGCATGCAACAAGCAAATTATTAAAAAGTAAAAAACTGACAACTCACATAGCCTATGTCACTCGAATCTAAAAAAAATACCTCGCACATAAAAATCTGTCAAGCCGTTCAGGTATAACTTACATACATACATGAACCCTGAAAACATAACACTTCTTTTTTGGTCAGTTGTGTAAGCCATCGACGGTACATTTCTCAGCGAAAACCTAAAAACGAATTAATACGGTATTTGGTTCTGATAGTACTGAATCATATCATAGGTCCTGGTCCGGAAGTTGAGGAAGGAGTTCCGGATGACGGAGAGCATGTAGGCGGCGGCCTCCTTTTCTGCTGGAAGTTGGGTGCGGAAGCGCGAGCGCAGCCCAGCCGGATAGTCTGTCCGCGGAAGCAAGGGCAGAAGCCGGTGTCTAGCATCAGCGATACCATGGAGATTATCGCTTCCTTGGTATGGTCTGGGGGAAATATATGAGCATTTAAAATATTTTTTTTTAACATAGACAGACATGGAAAAAAATCATTCTTTAATAGACATATAAACTTGATTGTCAAAGGCAGCCCATAAAACGTTTATAATAGTGTGTCAAATTCTTTTACAGATTGCTTACAAATTCTATGGAACACAAAAAACACCAAAAAATGAGCTTCACATTAATTGTGAAAGTTAATCACAGTCGTATCGATAAAAACTGCTTATATTAAGGCTCTACGCACCACGGCCCGATTTAGAACCCTAAATCGCGATCAGTGTTGCCAGTTCTAATTTTTAAAAATCCGTAAAGCTGCTTCTACAAAAAATCTGAATTTATCAAATAGATTTAAGAATTTTTGTAGAGTGGCAATCTACAGACTTTTACGTAATTTCTAGCAAAGCCTTACCGGATTTTAAAAAATTGGATCTGGCAATACATTTCATACTCCACGCTACCCACGCTCTTTAATCTATACATAAATGAAATGATAGAGAAGCTTCAGCAGCGCTAGTGTCGGTTTGTCACATAGATGGGGTGTGCGTTAATAACATCAGTTACGCGGACGACATGGCGCTGCTGAGTGCATCTGTCTGTGGGCTGCGGACGTTGGTTGCGGCTTCGCAGAAGCCTACGCCCTCTCTCTCATGGCTTAATATACAATGTTAAGAAAAAGTCAAGTCATGGTCTTTGGGGACGGGAGGAAGCTTATATGACGAATTTCCACCAGTGCTTACCCTCAACAATACTGTACTCCAGAGGGCGGTATAAATTTAAATATCTCGGCCATATGTTGACTCCCGGATCTTAAGGCGACGATGAGGACATCGAGAGGGAGCGGAGGCGCATTTGTCAGTGAGAGCGAACATGCTTGCTCGCACATTTGCGCGGCCGTGTTCTGGGGAAGTAAAACTTACCCTGTTTAAAGCTTTTTGCATGTTCTTTTTTTACACGTTGCAGTCATGGGCAAGGTATACTCAAAAACCTTATGAAGCTCTTCGCGTGCAGTTCAACAATGCGTTCAGGATGCTGTTGAGGTTACCTCGCTTTTGTAGCGCATCAGGAATTGTTCGCTGATGCACGGGTGGATTGTTTTAACACAATAATGCGTAAAAGGTGTGCATCCCTGGTGCGCCGAGTGCGAGAGAGCAACAACAGCATCTTGCGCATGATCGCAAGCAGGCTGGACTGTGCATACATAGGCCATTGCTGCCATATAGCCGGGGGGATGGTGAAGGAGTGGCCTCCGCAATAAATTTTGTAAATAATTCCTACTAACATAGCATAAGTTTACTAACATTATGAGTCCTGGTTACTTGAATAAAATATTATTTCATTCATTCATTCAATACGCCTCCCGGGTTTAGGGTTCTAAATGGGGTCGAGCGTAGAGGCCTTAATTAAACGGTATGCGTCGGCAAAGTAGTACATAAATTTCGCATTTCTGTTGGACATCGGGGGGGTTCCATTAGGCCAAGTTTCAATAAAATAATTTGAATTTGATCAAATTATTGAAACTTGGCCTTTAAAGAGGGCACTTATTCACGTCAAAAACTATTTACATAATCATATCGTTTTATAAATCTCAAAGCTACAAAGTACTAGCTAGTGTATAGAACCGGGAAATCCCGGTACTGAAAATCCCGGGATTTCCCGGTTTTTTTGTGGCGGTAATAGAACCGGGAATTAAAATACAAGAACCGGGATTTTCGGTACTTTCGGGATTTTTTATTTTTTTATTTATTTGGTTCGCTAATTTGTTGTGCAACATACAAGTTCATAAAGATATATGTGAGAGCATCCAAGTTGTCAGCCTTCTTATATTATTATTTTAATGATGTCAATTATTTAAATCGTTAATTGCATAGAACACATTGTTTGGTTTTGTAATCAACTGAAATTTATACCCTCATAGTTTATACGGACAAATCCGTTTAAAAATATGGCAATTGACAACACTGATACTATGCGCGGCGAACGGTGCAGGAGCAGAACTCTTTGGTGATTCGGTAGATTCGGAAGGATGTTAGATCTACGCAAGAATGACGACCTCCGAAACAAATGTAAAAATCGAGGGTGGCTCTTTTCGAGAATGGAGGCGATCGTTGGCGACATTTATCACATAGCTTATGGTCATCTTCTGAGTGTTCCATCCACTAGTGTTGAGCCAGAAAGGATTTTTTCTTCGGCTGGCCTTGGAGCTGCTGTGTAATAAAATTAGATCGCGTGTAAGTGATTTACGTAATCTTTTGACGCGTTGATCTTTTTGAGGACATGTATTACAGAAGAAAAAAGCTTTCAAAAAAACCAAATAGTTTATCTGTTGGTATAGATTTTATTTGAATTTTATATCTATTTGATTTCAATTTTATTTGTAATTTTATTGTGTTTTCAAGGGTTCCCATTGTTTTCACGGCGTTAATTAAGAGTACTTTCACCATAGTTTGATTTTAACCGGATAATTAATGACTACTAAGTTTTACATATGCTACAAGTTGGATTGTTAATTAGTCATTAATTATAATCCATACTAATATATTATTATAAATGCGAAAGTTTGGATGTGAGTTTGTGAGTTTGTGAATTTGTGAGTTTGTGAGGATGTTTGTTACTCAATCACGCAAAATCTACTGGACGGATT